>CM062348.1:18372963-18397963 GCA_031216105.1 Dalbergia cultrata | reverse complement strand
TCAAGAGGGACAACAGTATTTATAAAATAAAATAAAAAATCTATAAGGACAACAAAAAAATATTGTGATGCTGACCACCTTGTAAGGATCAACAAAGGCCTGATTTTCATAGGGGGTGTTTGGCTACAATATATGCAATGGCAACTGCTTGCTTAATTTGCTTATGACAATGTGTAGTCTGAAGTTTTTGAGGATATTAAGTATGGAATTTCATTTACTGTGTTCTGGGCTTTTTCCTCAATACTGTTAATCCCTATTAATAACATTGGACAAAGTTCATATGGTATCAATCACTGGTTATGATTTCCTTGGAGTACATATGACAATGTTTTATGATAGGATGTGTGATAAAGTTGGTTGAGATCAAGAACTATATAGTTACTCTATGCGGAAGTTTGCACTGTGCTTATTGTTTGACCATGTCCACATTTTGGAAAAATGCCCAAGGTTGGATTGATATAACATCAAAATTACTAATATAATTTTTATTGTGCCATCTTAAGGGTATATGGCTTTGTGAGCATCGGGATCATCCTAGCTCTCGAAGAGTTGTTGTCACTCTTAATGGAATATGAGGTGCTGAGTTCTGTTTGCTTTCCTCTTTGCCTTTGTATCTATGCTCGAGACAAACTCAGCATTGGAATTTATAGCAGGATATGTGTGCTGTATTGCCTTTTTCTTCAATGTATTTTGAGTACCTTGCTATGGATGCAACTGTGAAGAGCATTGTGACCATTTTAATGGATATAAGCATTCCTCTGAATAATCATTATTACGCGTGTTTCCTTACAAGGGTTAGGGTATTGATGCGTGTCATTGCTTTTGGTTCAGGCGTTTTCCAGTTTAGTTATTTTTAGTGGTGTTTGGCAAAAAAGGACGCTGGTCTTTATGTATTTGTTTCACCATACAAAAATAGAAGCTTAATAAGCAGGCCTCTAGGTAGACAAATTTGGTGTTTGTCATCTTGATGGTATGCTTATGATCTTAAATGCCACCATTGTTGAGAAGCATGCTCCCTGTGGAGAAACAGCTGCGGTTGAGGCTTAGGTTATAGTTATGTCAAATGATGTATTGTTGTGCTTGTAAGTTTCAAGCAGACTCATGGCAGTGTGACTCTTGATCGTATTTTAATTCACCAGTCCAATTGAAAATGGGATACCATGTGTAAGAGTACAGGAAGCGAGTTGGTGGAGATTTAGGTGAATCTGAGGAGTAGATGACGGGGGAGAGAGACACAGACAGGGCACCAAAAAAATAATGACTGATGTGAAGAACAAAGCGTAGGGCAGACTCAAGAATAAAGGGAAAAAAATGTATAAATTGACTCATAGTTAGAGGATAGTATGCAGTTGTGTAGCTGACTGGATTAGCTGTTTTTGTATAGATAAATGTTACGTGTAAATCTATTTTATTCTGGTTAAGTTTAGCTGACTGATAACGTCATGTGGCGCTGGAAAGTACTGTGAGCATTGGGTGGTCTCATAGCGCTAATTATTTGAATAATATTACGTGTACATAATTGGAGATCGTGTGACTTTACATATTATTTATTATTGAATAAGATATAAGATATGAATTCTATTTGGATGGAATTCACACTCCATCTAATGATGGATAGAATGTGCAGTATCCAATACAAGTTATATTTTCATAGCATAATTCATTCTTTTTATTCTTTGGTAATGTTAAATTCATTTCTTAAAAAAATTCTTGAAACACTAATTTAATTTTGAAATAATTTTAACACTAACAAATAAATCCCATCCAACGCCAATCTCCTCTGATAAAGTATACTACCGTCAAGTAAATTTTATGATGGCTTGAAGACTATTCAATCCCTTATTTTGATAAAATATTAGTTCTTTAGGGACTCAATTTTTTGAAAGCACTAAAAT
Source organism: Dalbergia cultrata (assembly GCA_031216105.1). Classification (NCBI taxonomy): domain Eukaryota; kingdom Viridiplantae; phylum Streptophyta; class Magnoliopsida; order Fabales; family Fabaceae; genus Dalbergia; species Dalbergia cultrata. Next base: position 18,396,068 of record CM062348.1, on the reverse strand, counting down.
GATATCAAATTTAATTCTTAGGGGCTCATTTAATTTAAAAGATTTTAAAGGACTAATGTGAGATCACGTTTTTATTTTCCACAAGCATGCCAGATGCAAATGGGAATTTGTTGGTCACTAGTTAGCGTAGAGGCCGTGCGTAAAGTTTGATTGATGTTTAGGTTGGTCCGTAGAGTGGTACGATGAGACAACATAAATACACAAGTCAATGATTATGGTAATACTTAGATAATAAAATTTCATTTTCTGAAGAGTTACTTACAAAGTTGGGCAAAACTCAGGAAAGATATTGATGATAAAATTTTTATCAAATTGTTGTCTTTGATGAAGTTTTTTTTTTTTTCTGAATTGCTTTACAATAATTTTTAAAGAGGTTAATTTTAATATCCTGTCGATGCAAAATATTTTAGACTATCAACCAATCATACAAAGTCACATTATATGCATCAAATTAAATCCACCTTTAAATGAATGGAAACAAAAATTCTTTTAACATGAATGCAGGATCTGTATTCTGTAGACTGTAGACCCTGGTTTAAATCATTATATGGTAAATTCCTTATAGCTACTGTTCCATAAAAGTTGGACTTGAAAACAAGAAGTTGAGTCAACAAATGCAAAATAATTCATCAAATAATTTGGCACTACTTAAAAAACTTTTGATTTTTTGTGGCCAAATTTCCCATATTATCAATTTCATATTTCTAACGCAAAGGGTGAAAATTATTATCGCATTGAATTTCAAGACTAGGAGAAATACAAAGTACAAAAAAGAGTCAAGACACGTAAAGGAAAGGAGAAAAGAAATCATGCAACTCTTAGCTTGCTCAGAGTAACATGATTTTCATCATGGAAAGTGCTGAGAAGACCTTGGCAAGGCTATCAATGCTTGGAATCTTCTTCTTCACAGAATTTGGAGTACTGTTCTGAATCCATCAAGTTGTTCAGTTCACCACTGTCACTCACTTCAACTTTAATTATCCATCCATCCTGATAAGGGCTAGAGTTCACCTATAATAAGAAAAGCAAGAAAACATAAAAACACACGGCGCATTCATATAAATTCATTGTGATCTTAAAACCTTACCTAAGTTTGGTGATCCAACATTCAGGAAGTACAAACAAATTTTTTTAAAAAAAAGGGGGGAAAAACGCACAGAAACACAGTTTTATTTTTTTAAAAAAAAAAAAAAGAGGGGGGAAGAAGAAAAAGGGGGGGGGGGGGGGGGAATACACAGAAACACAGCTTTCGTATGCTGTTTTTGTTGCAAGAACTCTTGTAAGAATAAGAAAATGAAACTCACCAAAGCGGGAGAGCTAGTAAGCTCGTCATTAACTTCAACCACTTTTCCTGAAACAGGAGAGTTGATGTCACTAGTTGCTTTCACACTTTCAACTGCACCAAAGCTTTCTCCTTGTGTTACAGTCTTTCCTACTTCAGGCAATTCCACATATACAACATCGCCCAAATGATCTTGTGCATGATCGGTTATGCCAATAGTTGCAGATTTCCCATCAACCTTCACCCACTCGTGAGAATTGGCATACTTCAGATCTTTAACAACTGTAGGTGTAAATGAAAAGAAGGTAGATTTGTCACAAAATACAATAACTAACTTTATTCCCAAATGAACCATCAAGTAAATCAGGCTAATTGGCATTTTTGCTTATTGCATCATGTTAACAAAGAGCGGCTCTCTAGCAATTTGATCAGCCAAGTTGTTGGAAGAACCTGACTGTTCCTTGAACTAGGCGAGCAAAAGAGAGAACAAAGAGCTAAAAAATAATTGTAGAATATATCAATGGTATAGTAAGAAGAATAATTGCCCTTTGCATTTTATCTTGCTTGAGTTCTTATCTAAGATGCTGAAAGGTTAGCCACACCAAGACAATTTGATTGGAAAACAGTTAAAGCCTAAATCAATAATCCATGCCAAAAGTAGGCTCTGATATTAACATAATAAGCTAAGCTCCATTCTATTTTACCAGATATTAGAAGAAAACTTGAGCAATTTAAAGATCCCAACATATGGGAATACGTTTGATGGAATAATTTTTTAGGTGTATTGCCACATCCTGAAGGGTTAGGTCCACTCTTTACATGTCAGTGGAATCTTTATGCTCAAAATCCGGATTCCAATAGTCACTTATTTGGTACCTCCCAAGGAGCGGGAAATGCCATTATAACACTTCTCAATTTAGGGCTTCTTGGGTTTACAGTAGATAAATTAGCTGTGAATGGAATGTTTGGAGGAATTAATTTTGAAGAATTACGTTGAAACAATGAGTTGTGCATTGATTAGTGTTTACTCCAAATAATTTTGGGGGAAAGAGGATTTTTTGGGTAAAGTAAGGTAAAAATATGTACGACTCAATCACGACAAAATGGTAACATCATGTCCGAAAGGCATATTTGTTCTGAATTTTTTTTTTTTTTTTGGGTCCTGAAAATGCTTTTATGCTAAAATTAATTTGGACAGAATGAAGTTTGATCCTACAAGTAATTCTGCAGCAATATTCCAAATGTGCAACAAATGTGAAAAGGCTCTTCTCTCTGAAGTGATATAAAGCTTAATTGTTGAAGCCTAAGAGAATAGCTACTACATACAGACCAAGATTCACACTATGGACGAGCACTCTAAAACCCATACCCCTAAAGAAAATAGTACAGATAATGTGAGAAACTTTCTACCCAAACTGTTCAGCAAACTGAAGAAAGTATAAAGAGATGACAACAGTACAACACAGTTCTGATCATTGTGAAAACGCAACAGAAGAAATCAAATGTTGAAGAGCTTTTGGATTATATCACACCAATGCAAATTGAGAGCTTTCTAGTTCATAACTATTGAGAGTTAAAAGCCAGAAAAAAATTAGAAATGAACAAATAAGTCAATAATATTGAGATCTTTTATGACTTTATCCTCCGATCAGAGAAGCTCTTTTGCCACTACGGCTTGTGACAACTAAGCTACAACTTAGAAGGTAACAAGTAACAACCTTCATGTTATGTGCCATGATGATTTAAATAGTTAGCAGTCTTTCAAAGGAATCAAAACTTTCATGATATTATAAATATGCAGAATCTAACGTTTAAAAATATAAAGTATATGAAGTTTATTATGGGTTTTCTTTTCCTTCTTTTTTCCTTCCAAGGACAGTGAACATGAAGTTTATTGAAGGGAAAAGAAAAATCTCAGCATGCACATAATGACACAACCCTTACATAGCCAACCTTCTGCCAACTACTTTTGCAAATTTTACTACTCAACCTCAAGAATGAATCAGCTAAAACGTATATCCCTTCTTTTATCTATAGAGTCACTATCATGACTATGACCTAGTAGTACTTTTCTTAAATTGCCACCGCAACATATTCTAAGCTTAGAAACTCTTCCATAGACTTAAAACAAGTATCCAACTTTAGCATCAACTTATTTTTGGTAAAACAGAAAAATCAACTCTTAATAGCTTTATATGCAAATTTGTGCAGCACAAGTCAATAGAAGAATTTCTCCCTCAAGACACCTCAGCTAAACAGTGATGGTGGCAATATCACATAAAACTAAAAAAGGGTGGCCTACGCACCCACTTGATGGGGTCTGAGGAGGCGAGATATATACAGTCTTATCCTTATTTTGCAAAAGGCTGTTTTTAGGATTTGAATGCGTAGCCTCTAGATCACAAGGCTGCTTACCTTAATGTTGGGTCAAGGCCCACCCACTTCCATATCACATAAAACTTCAGTTTTTCTCTTTAGAAAATGTATCCGGCTTTGTTTGACATAATTAATGTAGAGAAAACAAAACTATGTTTTCCCTATCTAAGTCACTGTCTATTTTGTCCATATCCTTATCATTCACATCAACCCTTACAAGTAATTGGGCCAGTACATTCAGAATGCGGCCCATTAAAAGGTGAAACAATATAAAATTGAAAACTGGGTTGTTGGTGGTGGGTGACTCGGTGGCACTTTCTACCTCCCACCAACTCACCCACCACCTCCAAAATTCTCCACCAACAGAATGACGGTGAACAAGGCCGTCCATGGCTGAAACCCATTACTCGTGAGCGGTTAGCACTATATATTACCAGAAGAAACGTGCTATTTAATTATTATTTCCCATCCAAATAAGAAAAGAGCCGAAATTTAAGATGAAACATTCAAGGAAGATCATTAAAAAAAAAAAAAGTTACATATCCGTGCGGGTTGCCACGGATCAAGATCCATACAATAATACCATCCACATCACTGACCAAACACACGCACGACATGACACAGCACAACACAACCGTAACCGTAAGTGATCTAATATAACAGAAACAAACGAACAAGAGAAACAAAGAAAAAAAAACAGATCATATGTAGAAGAATAAGAAAGAGGAGATGGATTACCACTAGAAAAGGCTCTGTTGAAAACAGAGATCCTGAGGTAGGATGCAGCCCTTGAAGCCCACAACTGCCTGCAAGCCATTTCTCTCTCCCTCTAAAGTGTGCCCAACACTTACTACTCAGCTGCTACTTGTATTCTCTCACAATGGCCCCTTTTTAATGGTAGGGTTGGTGAAAGTTTTTCCTTTTTGATTTTATTTAAAAAATAATGTGTTTATTAGTTTATTAATTGCATTTATAGCGATATTAATTAATTATATCAAAATGAATTGATTAAGGCCGAACCTGTGACAAAATTAAGCAAGGAATTCCGAAACCAGTGGACAGGCATAAGAAAAGAACCACCCACAGGAAGCAAAGGGGCAGTGGGTCCCCCAGTTGGTGAGTAGAGTAGGTAGAGTGCATCACGTGATCATGATGACACGTAGGAAAATTCCCGCACGTGATGGAGGATGATCCTCTTGATTCAACTGGGTTATCAGTTCTCACATCGTATCATGACAGATTCAAGGGAGGCTTGCTTTGGACCAAACTGTCGTGCCCTGCGTCCTGCCTTGTCTTGCCGGCTGGAGCTACGCGAACCTCAACCACTGAAAGCAGCTGCTGTGGCGAACGGGAAAGGAGGTGAAGATTCCTTCCGTTGTTCTTCTTTTCAAAGACTTATATCGCACCGCATCACGTATTTCATCTGCAATAGCGGGGATGCAGAACCGCATTAGGGGAAGAATGCAGCAGCCTCATCAAGCTAATTCTGTTTTGTATCCTGTGAGCTCTCTTTATACTGTCACTATTTATCTATTTCTCAAGTAAGCTTTTTTGTATTATTATTGTTTATATCTTTGTTGTTGTTGTTGTTGTTGTTTTGGGATGTAAGGTTGTGCTAAGAGGTGGCAAATTGGAGCATGGGGATGGAGAAGCAGTAATAATTGGGGGTATGGTGTTGGACATTCATGCTACACCTTCAATCGCTTCAAATCCAGGAACTACCACTCCTGGCAAGGTTACTTATTTATCTATCCATTCATCGTGACAAGGAACAAAACAAACTCGCCCGGACTCGTCTTTATTTCAATGTATTAATATTTTGTTCTGTTGTCGTTGTTTGCTTTCTTGGGGTGTAACTTACAAATAACTATGTGCTTAGTTGCTAATACGTAACCTATACCTACGAAGTTGCTTAGTCAGTGTACTCACTATGAACTATGAAGTCTCAAGTTTATTGGATCAGTTGAGTGAGGATGATGGAGAAATGCTTTTCAATGCTAAATGAGGGGTGATGCCAGCTCAAACTGGTTAATGACGTGAAAAGCATAAACAGTCATTGCCTTAGAGGAGAATTCTAATTCTTCTTTTTTTCCTTTATTGCATTGTCTGGTTAACGTTGCTGATCCCATCTAATGAGACAAGACTTAGTTGTTGTTGTTGTTGTATGTGTCAGCCTATCTTACTAGAGAATTGTCAGGTCTATTATGTCCAAGGAGGTGTAGCAAGGAATGTGGCAGAGTGCATGTCAAAGCTAGGAGCCAAGCCATACATGATTAGTGCTGTCGGGTTTGACATGGCTGGTAAATAGATATTACCACATAATTCTCTTTCCTTGCCATTATAGTTCTTTTCTTTTATCATTTATTTGTTTAATAGGAACTTTGGTAGGGAAACTTCGTCTGACCTAGCATACAATTTATTAGTTGGTCATGGCGCAACTTGAAACATTCCTCTAATTTATATTTATCTAAAGTTGGATACATGTTTTTGTCTCACTGACTAAAACGCAAAACTACTCTGTTGTAAATGCATGCCAATGCAACCCGCAGTTTTGAATTGGAATGCAGTTTTAATTGGGAGGGAAAGTGTGTAGGATGGGACTGGAAATAGGAGGAGACTTCATCCCTTTGGACTATGGAAATTAAATCTAGGGAAGAAACTTATAAAATTCTTCCTCTGTTCTGTTTAATTTTTATTTTGTAGGAAATCTGCTGTTGGAGAAGTGGAAATCTGCTGGCCTATCTACAGAAGGTGATCTCTTTTGTCTTCTTGGCTGTTCATCACATAGATATGTTATAACAAAGTAATATAATGATTTATTGTACAATATTGAATTTGAGGTAGGTATTTTGAAGAATAAAGATATTGAGACTCCTGTTGTGTGCAATATATTTGATGTGAATGGCGAGGTAGCAGCTGGTGTTGCTAGTGTGCGGGCTATTGTAAGTTGATCATCCATGAATTAAGATACTCCCAACTTAGGCGAGCTAAAAGATGTACTCCAGAACCTTTTATGTATTTAAATAATGATTGTTGTTATAGAAGACAGAAGCATGGGAAAAGAAAATATTATACCATCATATTGTTGCAGGAAAAATATCTGACGCCTGACTGGATTTTCCACTTCAAGAGCGCTTTACTTTCTGCTCCAGTGTTAATGGTTGATGCAAATCTGAGTCCTCCATCTCTGGAAGCTTCTTGTAAAAGTATGTTGCATTTTGCTCTTTTAATTATCTCCTTACCCATCTCTGTTTGCTGGATTTTAAACTCAATCTGAGTGTGATTTCTTCCCTTTGCATAAATATCTGCATTCCTCAGTGGCAGCTGTTGCAGATTGTCCTGTCTGGTTTGAGCCTGTATCAGTTACTAAATCCCGAAGAATAAGCTCTATTGCAGAGTATGTGAGTACTATACTTTATAAAAACATGATATTCTTTCCTAGAACTATTGAATGATTTGGTCAAATGTGTTTGTGAGAAGTTGGGAGTTGCAACCTTCTGAAACATTTGTCAGCAACTTTCCTTTTGTTGTCTTGGTTTTCATTATTTCCTTAGTGATGTCATTCTTATGTGTTATTTTAAACTTCTATTAGCATTACTGGAAAATTCTTTAGATGTGTTATGCTGTGCATATCACAATTGTTTATATTTGTCAACACCATTGGAAATCACTGATGCTTACAAAATTCATTCATTGTGACGAAACTGTTTTCTGTGATGTGTACATACATTGTTTAGGTAGCATTTGCTTCTCCAAATGAAGATGAACTTATCGCGATGGCAAATGCTTTATCTGGGCATGATGAGTTCCGTCCACTTAAAGAAAATCATAAGAAAAATAACCTTTCAACAGTATTGTTATTCCAAATGCTGAAACCTGCAATATGGGTTTTGCTAGAAAGAGGCATTAAAGTGGTCCTAGTGACCCTTGGTTCAAATGGGGTGTTTTTATGCAGTAAGGGAGGGCCAAGCAGCTTTAAAGTACCTGTAGGGAAAACTTGTCAACTCGGTTTTGGTGGAGAATTGTATAAGACTATTATGCAAAGGTGTCCACCTGATAGTTATTCTGGTTTTCCAGAACTTGGTAGAAGCTCTCATCTCTTTGCTGTGCATTTGCCCTCACTTCCTGCATCAGTTGTGAGGCTTACTGGGGCTGGTGATTGCTTAGTTGGTGGAACCCTCGCGTCAATCTGTGCAGGATTAGATATTATGCAAAGTGTGTCTGTCGGCATCGCAGTGGCTAAAGCTGCCGTTGAGGTTGGAGCTAATGTCCCTTCTGCTTTCAGTTTAGCTACTATTGCAGGTAAGGTCTTAGCTATGTATGCAGATATAGCCATTTTATACGCCTATCTATTTGGTTCCGTTATTTCATGCATGATAGTTACTTCTGGTAGGTTTTCAGCGTCCCTGATATCAAATAATTCCACTTCCTGTAATTTATGTGATTGGAAACTTGGCAGTCCGCATGGCAGCATGTGGGCTTGAAATCTTGAATCCTTGTTTTAGAAATGCAAATTTCATCGTATAGGGAGTAAGAACCTAACAAGCCTGCTACCATATCCATCAAATAATATTTATTGATAATAGATAATCACACAAGTAGTGATATATTACTGAGAACTCAGAAGAAGTAGGCATCAATTGGTAACCAATCACTTTGCAACCTCTTATACTTTAATTCAATAGTTTTCAATCAATATTGCATCTTATGAAAAAACAAAAAAATACAAGGTTCAAGGGATAAATGAAATTCCTTGTCCAAGTTAATGTCATGTATACACCAGAATAAGTAGAGTTACTGCACTGTACCTATTTTGATAAAATCAGAAATTTATGTTGTCCTCGTATTCACGAGAATCATGTTCAACTATGTATTTAAGATCTTGTAAGGTTTTGTTAATTGGCCATTCTTTATTGTTGGGTGCTTAGTAACCATGACAATACCATTGCCATACTCTTTTCAAATTTCAATTATGACCATTGTGTATCTTTCTGTCTTTTTATTTATTTTTTGGGCCTCTCTTGCGCAGATGATGCTAAACACGTATACTCTAGTACCAAAGTGCTCTTACACCAATCGATGCTATAAATTTTGAATGAGCATCATGTTAGATGAACTCTGTGGAGTTGTGACTCGCACAGAAAAGAGATATGGCACATCATCCCAAGATTCTTTCGCCATTACCAAGGGTGCCCACTGTCATATAACTGAAACCGTTCGATTGTGCAAAATGTATTTGGAAAAAAAAAATCGTAATATTTGATCGTTTACGATTTCAGTCCTTCGGGTGAATCATTACTATTACTATCGTCTTCCCGGAACTAACGTGCTCGTCAAACTGCATTTCTTATTTTCGAAATAATAAAATATAATTTCTAGGAACTTATCTAGTTTCCTATAAAATTTATGAATACTAATACTTTTTAGATAAATTGTAGCTGAAAGTTTGATATGTGTCCTACTAATTAAATTAATTAATATTTCAAATATCATGACTAAATTAATTCAAAATAGTATCAATATTCTTGGGATACCAAAACAAAAACTATAATTTTTTATATAAATTATTTTGTATGAATTGGTAGGGTTAATAGCTTTACATTGTAAATCAATAAATTTTATGAAAGTGATAAATCATAAAAAGTAACTATCATTAAAAAAAAAGGGTTTTTGTCATGATACCCTTTTGAATTTAAGGGTTGTGATTTAATTATGAATATTTAGAATATTAATAAATTTAGTTAGTAGGACACGCAGTAAATTTTTAGTTATAAATTATCTAGAATGTATCAACACCCATGAATTTTATAGGGTAACGGAGAAATCCCCTAAAAAAATCATAAAGTAACTATATAATATCACAATTGCACATCATAATTTGGCATTTTGGTAAAATTCAATTAGATAATAGTGTTATTTTTTTTACAATTGCATAAAAATTAAATTAAATTATATATTTTTCAAGTATTAACTTAAGCAATGATAAAAATGGGGGTCATTTTTTCAATATGGTGGGGGGAGGCAAATTTTGCCATGAAATGGGTTAGTTCGGTAAATTACGTGGTTATGGGATATGAAATCCCGCCAATGGCAGAATTTCATAAATAAATATATATATTTTAACCAAACCTATAGTACATCAATCATATATAATAAAATATAATTTTTTTAAAATGAAATCTCGTCAATATCAAGATTTCACTAGTAAAATATTATTATTTTTAATTCAAAAGTTGCCAATGGCAACATTTCGGAAATAAAATATATATTTTTTAAATGAAATTTTGATAATAAAATATTAATTCTTTTAGAACAAAGCGACTAGAATTTGAAAAAAAACTAATTGTTTAATATAAAAGTTGCCAATGGCGAGATTTCGTCAATTAAAAATTATTTTTTAACCCATCAACTCCCAACGATCATTGAGAGCTCTATATAAAGGGGTGCAGCTTCTTCCACCAAAATACAAGTTTTGTGAGTGAAAAAATATCTCATTCTACTACAATGGGAACATGATTGAGAGAGAAAGTGTAGTGGAGTAGGTTTTTTTTTTTTTCCTATAGCTGTGAGTATGAGAAAAAAAGAGAATGTTCTGGTTGCACGAAAAATAGAGTGAAAAAATGAGTGATATGGCAAATATAACAGTATATTTCAATAGTGATATTCTTAGAAACACAGGTGAGGATGTCACATTTACATGCCAAAATCCAGCATGTTTTTCTATTTCATATATGATGTCGTATATGGAGCTAGTGGATGGACTCAATCGATCCATAGATATCGGCATTTCTAAAACAGTATCTACAATAAGATATAGATGTCCGGTCTCCATCTTTGGCGGCTTCGTACAATATCAGGCAACTCCAATAAATAACAAAGATAGCGTGCAACAAATGTTCATGACACATCAGCGGTATCATTCAAATTCTTCTTCTCCCATTCAGTTATATGTTGATTTTGAAGAAGTTGCTCGAAATGAAGAACTTGAGTAGAGCCTATTTCCGAGCAGAGATTTAGTAGAATTGGAAGAAAGTGATGAAGACGACTATAAAAGTGGAGATGGTGTGGAAGATGAAGTAGACAATGATGCAAATGGTGAAGGCAACTCAAGCAATGTGGCTAGGCAGCATCTGAATGAGGAGCCATCTTGGATTTGGATGCTATGCATGCACCTGAGTTTCCTAAGTATGCAAACATGGGTATGTAGCACTAACTCTAAAATTTTTAATGTTATTTGCTTTATTATATAAATTGCAAAGTAGTTTGTATTATAATAAATAACTAGCAATAAGTAAATCTTAATTATGATATTGTTAAAGTGGGAAATTATTTCTATTAAAGTTGGTAGAAATTTTTTTATTAAAGTTGACTAGCAATAATGAGTGTTCTACTATTAAAATATAGAATCATAGTTTATTTTTTCAACTATTACATAAATTTTGATTTTATTTTTATCAAAAATTTCATAATAAATACATTGTAGCGCTAACTTTGAAATTTTTAATGTGTTACTTGCTTTATTATATAAATTCCAAAGTAGTTTTTATTATGATAAATTACTAGCAATAACTAAATCTTAATCATGATATTATTAAAGTTAGTAGAAATTTTTCTATTAAAGTTGACTAGCAATTATGAGTATTCTACTATTGAAATATAGAATCATAGTTTATTTTTTCAACTATTACATAAATTTTATTTTCTTTTTATCAAAATTTTCATAATAAATACTTTGTAGGTGCATCTGCTACTGATGGGGAATTTCAAGTTGGAATAATGTTTAATAGTAATGAAGATACTATAAGAGCAATTAAGAGGTACAGCATAGACAAAGCAGTGGACTACAAGGTATGCGAGTCAGAACAGAAGACATTTTATTACAGATGCATACACCATGAGAGCGGTTGCAAATGGCTTCTTAGAGTTAGTCTAAGGAAGAATAAAGGTTTCTGGGAAATTAGGAAGTACAATAGACCTCATACTTGCACTTCAGGGGGGATTTCACAGGATCACTCAAAGTTGGATTTAGACACGATTGCATAATTTATTGAGCCCATGATACAATCTGACCCATCTCTTAAAGTGAAAACTGTGATTGCAGAGGTTAAGTCTCGATATGGATACACTGCAACGTACCTAAAAGCATGAGCAACAAAGCAAAAGGCAATCGAAAAAGCTTTTGGTAATTGGGAGCAGTCATATGTAGAGCTCCCAGAATGGTGTAGCGCACTGTGCGCTGCTGTTCCTGGGTCAATTGTCATGTTTGATGCTATAGAAGCCTACCGTGCTAATTCAGATGATCTGGTGCCAAAAGTTTGGCTATTTCGCCAAGTGATTCGGACTTTTGGTCCTTGCATTGAAACGTTTAAACATTGCAAACCACTTGTGCAGGTAGATGGGACACATTTGTATGGGAAATATAAAGGAACTCTTCTAGTTGTGGTGGCACAGGATGGAAATCAGAATATATTGCCAATTGGTTTTGCAATTGTCGAGGGTGAGACTGCATATGCATGGTATTTTTTCCTAGACTATCTACGCAGACATGAAGTAACCCGTGATGGAGTTGGAATTATTTTTGACTGTCACGATTCAATTAAAGTAGCAATAGCTTGCAGCAATGGTCAGTGGGAACCTCCGAGAGCATTCCATATGTATTGTATTAGGCACATCGATGCCAATTTCTTGCGCAGATTCAAGGTGCCATTCTTGCATAGACTTGTAGTGAGCACAGGTAATTTACATTTTCCACTTACTTTTGTCTGAAATAAAGGTTTAATAATGATATTCGATAATTAATGTGTCAAACACATTAACTTTTGCATGGTACTCGAGGACTAAATGTGAATTTAATTATCGCTATGAGCAGATGCGCGAACATGGCTCAAAATATATTGATTGGCTCGATGAAATTCCTCGAGAAAAATAGGTTCAGGCATTTGATGGTGGACATCGGTAGAGGCATATGACCACCAACCTAGTCGAGTGCATCAATTCTGTTCTAAAGGGTGCTCAAAATTTACCTATCACAACGCTTGTTAGAGCAACATACTTCCGCCTAGCTGAGTTATTTGCTCGAAAAGGGAGGGATGCATTTACTCAGCAAAGTACTGGTCATGAATTCTCGGAATTCATCATAACACGACTTCGAGAAAACTAACAAGTAAGCAGAAACATGGACATCTTGACCTTCGACAGACATTATGAGTCCTTCCTTGTCAAAGAGTGACCTAGCAAGCAAGAATACAGGGTTGATTTGAGGCACGGATTTTGTGACTGTGGCGATTTCCAGGTAGATCGATTTCCTTGTCGCCATGTGATTGCTTGTTGTGATGGCGAGAGGTTTGATTGGCACCAATATATCAATGATATCTATAGGATGAGACAGATTTGCAAAGTGTACCAAACATAGTTTGGGATCATGGGACACGAAAGTTCATGGCCCTAGTACAGAGGTCTAAAGATTTATCCTAACCCAGCCTTAAAGTGCACAGTAAAAGGTCGACCTAAATCTACCCATTACTTGAATAAAATGGATTCTCGTGAGATGCGAGGACCACGACATTGTGGCCTTTGTCGTGGTAAGGGACATGGTCGCAGCCGTTGTCCATATGCTACTGGTCCTAGTTCATAGTGATGTGCTTGGGTTATTTTTATTATTGATATGTTATACTTGTATTATTTTAGGTTGGTTATTGTATCTTTTATTACCGATGTATTATAATTGTGTTATTTTTAATTATGATATGTTGTACTTGCATTAATTTTATTACTGATGTGTTGTACTTGCGTTATCAAGTTATTGCTTTTTATCTACTATTATTTTAAAGGAGGGGCTATTGGTAATCCTCTTTTGTCTAATGTCATTTTCACTTAATTACTCTTCTATTTGATTATCCTATAATGTCATTCTTTCTCTTTTATGAAGACAATTTTAATTTTAAATACTTTTCTAGTAAGACATATAAAATTCAAATTCTCACACAAAAACAACAAAATATAATTGTGTTTTGATTATCTTAATCCTAAAAATAGTTTATAAATTGAATTAAACTATTTTACTATACATAGTTTTCTTTGAGGAATACTGTATAACTTTTATTTTACTGTTTTGTAAATATGGTACAAAATAAAAATAAACTACACAAATTATTCTTCACATAAAAAATTTGAATTACACATAATTCTAGACAAATTTTTTTTATTTCTTTAAAAGATATACAAATTTTTAATACTTAGAATATCTAATTATAAAAGATATTCAAAATTTATTAGCCGCTCTTCTATTTTAAAAGTCAATTCATAATAGTTCAAACAAACATTCATTAATACCAAATATAAACATACTAAATAAATACAAATACTAATCATTTTCAAATGAAAAAAGATACACAACTATGAATGATCAAATGGCCTGCGCAGATGTGGGTTCTTAACTTGCCGAAGAGGGGTTGGGGAGTATCTATCAGGGGATTTTGGAGCAACTCGTAATTGCTTGCCATGTTCATATAGTTTAGTAGCCACCGATACAGTTGTTCTAAACGCCTTACCTATAATGCTTCGCTTTTGTTTTCCTACCTTTTTATTTAGATCAATCCTGCCTTGGTCACTTCCCCCCTGATCACCTTCACCTAGGTTGCCATCTCCCACATCATCCTCACCTTGATCACCTCCATCCTCATCGCCATCTCCCACATCATCCTTACCCTAATCACCCCCCACCCTCATCACCATCTCTCATATCATCCTCACACTGATCACCCACAGCCTCATCTTCATCCTCACATGCTTGTCCCTCTCCCGCTCTTTCAACCTCTTGTACATCTCCATGATATCCTATACCCTGAGATTGTATGCTGGGATTAGTGTACATATCAAATGGTATTCCTGTCTGTGGAAATGTCCAGCTAAAAGCTGGTGTCTCCATCTGAGGTGCATACACATTTTGCTGCTGGAAAGGTTGCTTATTTTGATTAAGTTATGTCTAGTAAGAAGATTGACCAGCCTCTCCCTGGGTAGATGATTGACCAACATCTCTAGAATATTGGCTTAGATCCCAATAAAACTGATTGATAAACCCCAATTGTGAAGGAGGTGCCCTGGGAATTCCATCGTGGAAGACTCTTGTATCGATAGAGTGTCGTGATGGGTCCATATGCCTTGATCTATGACCACCTTGAAAGAAAGGAGTATCAACAAAGTGTCGTGATGGTGCCACCTAGGTTTAGGCAATCTACACAACACACATAACAAGTACAATTAAAGAAAAGGAAGTAATGAATTATATATTATTAATTAAAAGGCGCAGATAAAATGTAACACAAATTTTAACCTGGGTGGTCTATGGATTCGTATAGAAGTGAGGCTCTTGGGCAGGTTGTAGAAGATAAAGCCATACACCTCCTTATTCTTTCCAACTGAATGGTTGGGCAGGCGGTTAAGGCAGTGGGAGCGGTCGTGATGATGGTAGTGATAAGGGGAATATTGGGGGAGATAGTGGGGAAGATGGTTGAAGGGGTGGCTGTTGCTACTCTTGAGACAACCATTTAGGAAAAGGTTGGAAGGAATAACATAACCAGTAATGAGTAGTGCTATTATAGTCTTGAGTAAACTCTCCTTACAACTGGCGTTCCCATCGAGCATTCCACATCGAGATCCATCGATGGCATTTACGTCTCCAGTCAGTTGTCCCTCGTCATCTTTGAAGATCTTTGTTGTGCACACCATCAAGCTTTTCGAGTTCTATGGGAACAGGCTGCTGCAAGCCAAATTGCCGCATTACATGGTCAGCATTGTGCCACTCAACTATCTCAAAGCATATAAGTGGAACAACACAAGACCACAATGGTGCCTCGTTGCGAATGGCTTCTGGAACAAGAGCATCAAGTAAAGGGTCCAAATATGATCGCCACACAAACTGCAATACATAATAACATGAATAACATAAATAAGTGACACATGCAAACATTGTTAAATGGAACATAATAACAATTTAGTTAGTAACATTTTGCCCATATTGTACAAGGCTGGAGACCATCTATACCCTATCTTAGCCATCCATGGTTTTTTTGTTTGCTGTTTGGTGGAAAGTTTCGACGAAAACATCTATCACATATCATTCTAATTAGAAAAAATTATCACAATTTTAACAAAAAAAAATTAGATCCAATTTTTACCTCGATAAAAAAGGAAAACTGATCGAATTGACTAGTATAGGAGCAAAAAATGGTATCCTAAAATATGCCCACACTTGCACTAATATCATACAACCAGAAAATGTCACTAACACTCATGCGTGAAGCACGGCATAATCCCCGATAGAGCATAGCTAGGCATGTAGAACCCCAACTATAGTGTTGCAAGTTCTTTATATCCTCTAGCAATGGCAAGTATTTGCAATGCACCTCTTATATGCTCTTATCAGGCATTAATCGATAGGCCTATTAAGGCCAATATATAGGCACGAGCCTGACACTGGATATGCAAATTGGTATGAGTGCCAAGTTGCATCATATGTGCATCTAGCCATCTCATGCTAAGAACACTTCTGGTAACAGCCTGTTCTGGTGGCCGACCACCAAGTAAGGACTCGCACAGGTCCATAAACTCCGTAGACTTTATTCCAGTCTTTCTTGTGACAGCATTATCGTTAACTAGGATCCCAAGCAACATGACGACATCTTCCAATGACACTGTGTAGTCACCACAAGAAAATTTGAATGTATGTGTTTCTGGCCACCATTGCTCGACCAATGCAAAAATCAAAACTGATTTAATGTCTGTGTGGATCAATTCAGAAATGTAGAGCAAGCCTGAAACCCTCAAGTACTCGCGTATCTCATTTCTTGGTGGAACTAAGACAATAAAACAAGGTCGCAGCAGCCTCATTTCCTATTTCATATAATAACAAATAAAGATTGAATTCAAATCCAATTCCAAGTGTTAAAAACTTTAAATTTTAATAATAAAACCTACAATTATTAATTTTCATTTTTCTAATTTATAATAAAAATAACTAAAATTATTAGATGATAGTTTCTTGCATTTTCTAACAAGTGCTAATTTAATAAACATAATTAACAAAAAAATTGAAATTTTTAAAATTAAAAATAGTATATTCATTACTAATAAAAGTTATAAATTTCAAATAAAAATTCCTAAATTATCAAATGCTAGAAAGCTAGTTTCTTGCATTTTACAATAATAAATAATAATAATAATAACTAATAAAAATGCTAATTTATTTTATTTTATAACAGTGCTAATGACAAGTAAAGATTAAATCTAATTTCAAGTGTTAAAACCATTATTTTTTTAAATATAAACCTAGGAATTGTTTTACTGTTTCCTAATTTACCTATACTAAAGTATTATAATAAAATTTTATATTAATAATAAAAATATTAACGTATATTAAATTGTATATTACTGTTTTTCGAATTTACCTATATTAATTATTTTACTGTTTTACTGATAATAAAAACAACTAAATTAAAAATTATATATTTTAAAATTAAAAATTGTAAAAATTATTAATTTCCAACTTTTTATTATTAATAATGAAATTTTTTATAATAAAAAATAATATAGAACAATAAATTTTAAAATTCGAAAAATGGTAAATTAATTAGTAGTAAAAATAAAAAATTTTGAAATTATAAATCATAAATATTATTAAATAATAGTTTTCTGCATTATCTAACAATAACTAATATAATAAAAATAATTAATATAAAACTATAATTTAAAAAAAATTCATTGCTAACAAAAATTATTAAATTATAGAAATCCAAAAAAATATTTATAATAAAAATAGTTTCGTAATTAATATAAAACAGTTTCTTGTAAATTTTAAAATAAAAATTCCTAAATTATTACATTCCAGAAAGCCAATTTTTGTATTTTATAATACAAACTTATATAATAAGAATAACTAATAAACATGCCTGTTTGTTTTGTTTATAACAATGCGAAAAGCTAATATAGAATAATAACCTACTACAACTTCTAAATTACCATGCAACTTCTAAATTACCAAGCAGAAGATTATATATTTATAAAATCATAAAGATTATTAAATTAAAGTTTCTTTTATTTATTTTATAACACAAGATAGTATACATTTGTATTATTATTATAAATTAAAAAATAAAATTTTCCTAAATAATTTATAGGAACTAAATTTCATAGAAAACATAAGCAAAAAATTAAATTAAAAAATATATTACTTACATTGTGATGGAGGATATCCTCTGAAATATGCTTTGTAGAATCTATGGTTTCATTGGGTTTCACCATCTTTTCAATTTAAAAATATTTTTTAACTCTTTTTTTGGCACTTAGATGAGTGAGTGAAAAACCTCTTATAACTCTATCTTTACTCGCTCACCTTCTGAGCTTTACTCTTAGTTGTTGCCTCTTAGATCAAGTAGGACACTATATATATATATATATAGAGAGAGAGAGAGAACTACGGAGATAAAGCAAGTCTGAGTGAATTCCATTACATTGCCCATGCCAAGCAATTTTTCACGGGTGAAGGAATCCTTCCAACAGAGGCAAATGTGCATGTGTAGTGTAGCCTTTGAGCTGTCCAGCAAGTCCAGTTCACCAAGTCAGGTGTTGTCCAATCTGAAGCAGGTGCTTTGCAGGATGAAACCCTGCCAATGGTGGGGTTTGGGTTGCAGTCTTGTCTGTGCCAGAATTGAAACCTCGCCAATGGCGGGGTTTTGTTAATCATAATCAACATTCCAAATATTACCATTAACAAACCATAATGGCATAATATTTCCTCGTAAGTAATATTTGATGTAATGTTGAATCCATACACCATAATATAAATAATTTCCCTAAAAATAGAGTTGTCACTAAATATTATCTTATTATGAGTAAATAGAGAGAGCTTAGATTTATTTTATATATATCATTATTTTGTTTCATAAAATGTTCAAAGAGTAAGCACCATGTAAAAAACTGAACAAAAAAAAAAAAAAAAATACCAAATATGAATGGTGAGGCACAAGAGAGGGAGGACTGCGACAAATGATGTATGCACCCCAAAATTAAGAATGGGCGTAGTAATGTAACCTTACATTCATAGTGTTGGCTCCAAACGTAATCAATTGTAAAGCAATGGAAGGGATATATGACCACCACCATAGTCAGAGTGCGGCTGATTTTTAAAAAACATAAGTATGGAAGGACAACATTCATCATTGAGATGCTTGGGGTGAAATTTTTGGGGAAAAGATATGGTTAGTAAGAAGAAATGGTAAAAAGAAAAAGAGACGATGACCTAAAACTAGATAAAATTGAATATGTATATGGGAACCACTTTGAAAGAAAACTACTTAGTAGCTTATTTCAGGGACTAAATGGAAAAGAAGAATTGGACATCAAAACCCAACAATTTCTCTCTATTATATGTATAGATGTATAGACAAGCAAATTGATTGTTAATTTACATATTTTATTTTTCTAAAACATTAAAAAATAATAATAAATTGAAATATAATTTTAAAAGTGAGACGTTAGAGGAATTATTATAATTAATGGTAGTTATTCTTGAAGTTATAGATGTGAAAGTAGTTTTTGTGATAGTCATAAGGGGTATTTTTGAAATTATAAAAGTTGTGCATCAAATATGTATTATTGTGGAGAATCTGCTTTATATATGTAGAGATTACTAGTGCATTGATAGGCACACACATGGCTATTATTTCACATTTTTTATTTTCAATATAAATATTGTTTTTCTAAAAAAAGTAGTATTTAGGAATGTACTGACAGGGTAAAAAAGTTTTACAGATTTATTCAATTATATAATGACACATTAATAAATATGGTTACTTTATACTCTTATGCATAAAAAGTCATATAAAAAAATGGATTTTATTATATGATGGTGTAAAACTCTTTTACATTATCAATGCATTAAAATTAAACTGAAATTAAGGTAAAGACAAAAAAAAGGTTAGTGGACAAAAATGTATTAGTGGATAGAGTAGTTATTGGTAGTTTGAAAGTGGAGTGGAAGATATTGAAAATGTTTATTTCTTATAATTTTATCCATCATTTTCATTTGTAAATATGTTAATAGACTTTAAAATCAATACAATATAATGAGAAGACACTAAATAGTAGTTATGGAGGGATTCTCTATTATACATTTTACAGATTATTATTATTATTAACTCTTAAAACTTGAGTTAGAACTGAAATATGAATTACAATTAGAGTTATCAGAAATGAAGGTAAATCCTAAAAATAATATAAATATAAACATAAGCATATAAGCATAAAGAGTAAAACAATACTAGTAGAAATCATGTTGGCACGATATCCACGCAAAAATCAAACAAAACAAAAGGGACTATATTTGTATTCTGAATTACCAAATTAATTAAAACAACAAAAACAAAGAAAAAAATACTTGTTTATTTTCCTTTTTCTTCATAAACAAATCAATGATATTTTTGAAATTTTTTAGAATAAACTTTAAATCATATTCATCATCCTGTTATCAAAATAAATAAAATGAAAAATGCTTAAAAAGATGTTAAATTCATTTTTTTAAAAAAATAACAAAAGAAAATTTAGATATGATACGAGCAAAAGTTTTAACAACAATGACATCAGCAATGTCAAATCTATTTACCATCCCTAACAAATTTCATCAAAAGACACTTAAAAGGTAGAATAAATTTAAAAAATAAAAAAAGCGAAAAAAATAGTCAAATTGACCTTAGTAGGGGGAAGAGTTTATAAGAGAAATAAAGAGTTTTTCGAATTTTGAAAGATGAAAAAAGTTAGATGCGTTTTTTAAAAATAGTGTAATAGTGAGCGACTTACAGGGCCAATAAATTTTAAAGAGTTAATGTTCATTTTAATTCCTGATTTTATATTAGTAAGTTATTTTAGTCGCTAACTTTTAAAATAAGTTAAATTAGTCCATAATATTAGAAAAAGTAAGTGAAGTTGGTCATTCATCCCACTTGTATTTAATATTTTGCCAATTAAATTAAGGATGTGTGATGTTAAATGATACCTTGACATACTATGAGTCATTTAAAGTGTAATGAAGTTTAAAATGATTCATTTTAATTTATAAAATTACATATAATGAGTCATTTTATGACTTGAAAATGAGATTTAAATTACTCATTTTTTTAAAACTTAATTATACTTCAGATTATATAATATATGTTAAAGTATCACTTAGCATTACACATCATCATTTAATTGATGGAATGTTGAATAAAAGTGATATGAGAAATAACTATAACTCACGTTTTGTAATGTCAATAACTAATTTGACTCATTTTAAAAGTTAAGGACTAAAATAAACATTAATTCAATTTTAAAAATATACTGTCTCTCTTTTTATTTTTTTCCTCCAGCTCTTCTCTCAAACCAAACTCACCTTCTCTTGAATATTAGTATAGCACAGACCCTTAAACTAAACTTTCCTCTTTGAGATATGATTTCTACGCAAGTTTTTAACTCACTCTCCCTCTATAAATGCTAACAGGAGAAGGGTGATTGTTACGAGTTCCTGGGATTTATTCACGTACCTGTTATTGTACTAGTGTGCCATTACTTTCTTACTTTGATGCAGGTCTACTGGAGGCATAGAAAAACAGGTTTGGGAACTGGCTCGTCACGTGAGCTGCAGCTCCTGGCGCGGTGCAGCTCTACGTGCTCAGTCAAGTGCGAGCCAAGTCGGGGCGCGGTGCAAATGGTGGGGCCACAAAAACAATCTGTAAGGAGAGGAATCCAGTTTCAACGGATTATGCACCTCTTTTTATTTATTTATTTATTTACTGGTATAATCCGCTTATGATCCTTTTACCACCCCAATGGTAATTTTTACCACCCCAATGGTAATTTCCCCTTAACTCCCATATTAAAATGTTGAACATCATTGCAATCCATATCAAAATCAATTTTCCCACATATGCTAGTCATACTCAAAGAGATTTTTTTTTTTTTTGGATAGACAATAGGGCTTAACGACCCAAAAAGAGATTTTTTTTTATAACATCTTTTAGTCAAAAGGCACATTGCAATTGTTTGAGTTGAGCATATTAGACAACTTATCACTTCTCCAAAAAATTATCTTTAGTATTTTTTTTTTGTAAAGTTGAAATATCGATCTTCTCAAAGTCTGTGCATAACTTTCTAGGAGCAAACACTACAAACTCAAAATATAATTTTATGTATATTTAAATATAAAATAATTTATTTAACTCGACTATGGGGTCTATTGACCAATAGAAGTGGTCTAATGATCAGCGATGGCAGTTCAGCAATCGGTGGTGGTGATTCGACGATATTGTCCATGACGGTGGTGCATTGATGATTGCAGCAGTCCGTAGATGGGTGACATGGCTCTAGCATTAGTGTCAACGGTTAGACGACGGTGGAGGTAGAACGATAAGGGATAATGCTTTGGCATTGACGACAGTTATCTAGCGGCGACTATAGTATGGGGATAGCAGCAACGATGGCCTGGGGATGGCAGCAACACTCTAACAAAGGTTATTATGGTTTAGGGTTAAGGGCAATTTGATTTTTTAACTTTTGTGAAAGCATTTCCTTGCCATGCAAATCTTACATTTTCATGATGAGAGGTGATAATGAAAATGTGTCAATTTTCATTTTGAGGAAAGCATCTTATTCAAAAATATTTTTTTAAACCATATATCAAATATGAAAATCTTACATTCTCATGGTTACATGCCATTTACCAAATGCCCTATTAATTAAGCTATTTATCTAAATAGGATCTAGTTATGTGACCTTGATAGCCTTAATTAAAATTGGGATAATTCTTCTAATTGATTGAACTAGTTTTTGGTGCAGGCCCATAATTGTCAAGACCAAAACTAACTAGGGTAACCCTCAATGGCCCATTTAGATAACACCGCCGTTTATATATATAATTTTCAGAAGTAAAAAAAAATCTAATTTTTTTTACATGTTTTCAAATTTTTCATTTTTTGGAAACTAAAAACATAGAATAAAAACAAACAGGTTTTCTTAAAACTGAAAAATTGAAAATGAAAACTATTTTTAGAAAACGAAAACTAGAAATAAAAATTGAAAATTTTTTCACAAAGCAAACAGGCCCGAGGTTTGCTACACAACTTATTATTCATCAAAAAATTATTATTAGTTTTTTTTTTTGAAAGCTAAATTATCTTATAAGAAACACGTTACAAAATACTAACAATATGAATTTATGTTATTGTATATTTAAATATAAAATAATTCATTTATAAGTTACTCTTGAAAAGTTCCTTTGACATAAGGGCTTAAATTAATTATTTAACCAAACAAACTCTATAACTGTTTATCATTTTTAAAATAAATTTGTATGAAATAACAGTATAAAATAATTTTTGTATATTATTCATTAATAAAATTTGACAAAAGTAATAAATTA
>CM062348.1:18105482-18372463 GCA_031216105.1 Dalbergia cultrata | reverse complement strand
ACCTGTGGCTCTGCATCAGTGCTGTGTTTTTATCTGAAACATTCTTTCGTCTTGTAATTTCCTAATAGTCTATATTTTGGGTTATGCACAGATCTCATCTCGTAGCACAGCTTATATTCCTAGACCAACTTTGTGACATCTCGCCATACCTTCCACGAAGCTCACTGGAAACCCATGTTCCTTATTCCATTCTTCGTTCAGTATACAGCCAATACTATGCAGACACTCCATCCACTCCACTGGCAATACCGAATGCGTCTCCCCGTCATTCGCCTGCTATCATGCTAACACATGCTTCTCCTGTCTTAAGGCAGCCTCGTGGGGACTCCACACCACAGCATTATGGCAATGATTCAGGGTACTTCAAAGGGTCATCTTCACATAGCCAAGAACACCTCTATGACGTTGATAGTGGCATCTTAAGAAGGATGGACAGCAGGCAGAGGAATGTTCGTCGCTCCGGGCCATTGGATTACAGTGCAAGTCGGAACAAGGTCAAATCGGTAGAAGGCTCAACTTCTGGGAGTACTGGGCCCAGTCCACTTCCTAGGTTTGCAGTATCTAGATCGGGTCCAATAGCATACAAGTAGAAAGATGTTTAAAAAAGAAAAATACCCAAAAAGAGCTGGTAAATTATTCCACCTTATGTTAGTGATCAGTTGTCCATAACCATAAATCATCCTGCAGGTTCCCATTAGTTTTGGCAAAATGTATATCATACTGAAAAGCTTTCTGTTGTAGTAGCCTGGATAGATTAAATCAATGCCATATTAAGTCCCTGCTGTATTAGTGAGAACCAAGTTTGCATACTTTATCGCTTTGCTTATTTAGTGTGAACACCATATTTTGTCCGGGTAATTTTCTTTTGAATTTTGATTTGGTTACAAAAAAAAGGGTTCCTTTTAATAAAAAAAAAGAGTTTTCCTTTTAAGTCTGTGTTTATTAATTTGTCTTAGCTCAAATGTTCCCAAAAAAAATTAAAAAAACGAAAATTAAAAAAAAAGTTGAAAAGAAAAATCAAAAAATAATTTTTTTTATATTTATTATTTGATTATATAGTATTAATTGATTGATTTTATTCTGATTCATTTTATTAATTAATTTGATTTTATTATATCAATTAGCATCAGGTTAAATAATTTTGTCATAATTATATTAGGGTAAAATAATGTATATAAATAGTCATTGTTATTAGCCAAAAAGGGGGAATACAATCACAGCAGCGGCACGTTTTCCACTCTTTTACTATCACCACACAGCCTTCATCCCCATCACACAAGCTCCATAAAATTTCCCTTCTTTCCAACCATCACAACTTGATCATCATCCCCATTTGACCATCATCAGGCTTTCATTAATATTAATCTCATCACCATCAACCTTGCTCATCCTCTGTTATCACCGAAGATAGCTACCACCGTGCCGTCCTTGTTCGCAGAATCTTCCTCATGCAACCATCGTCCGTGAAGCCGCTGCAAAGCCCCTGCCGAAGTTGCTCTCGTGAGCCTGCCAGTCTCAATTGCAAAGTTGCTCTTATCACAATGGTTGTTTCTCGTGCTACCCCTACCGCCTTATAGTCCCTGTTCTTATTTGCTTGCACATTGCGTTGATTTGTTAGTAGGTCAGGTATGTTCTTCTTACTTTTTTATTTTTTTATTTTTAATTATTTCTTTTGGTTAAGTCTCAGTCACATTCATTCTTTTAGTTTGGATTATACTTTTTTTTTTAAAAAAAGTCTTGGTTATTCTTTTTAGGCCTATTTTTTATCTTAATTTTTTTTCATTTTGGCCAAGTCCCTTTTTTTTTAAATAAATCAATCAACACATTTTTATTTTTATTTTTTATTTTTTTAATTAAAATCAATCAACATATACTTATTTTCTACAAGAACGACGTGGCTTTCAATTCCTCATTGCACTAGAGGATACATCGGCGTAGCTAACAACTATCAAGCCAAAATTTTTTTTAATAAATTTGTTCTTTAATTTTTGTTTTAATTTTGATTTTTATTTCTTGGTAAATATATAATTGTTATAATTTTTAATTTAATTTAATTTAATTTTATTTTATTCTTGTATAATTATTATGATTTTTGGGAAAAAATAAATATTTTAAAGTTATAAATAAATTTGCATAATGAACTCTAGGGTAACCGTATTTATACGGACGTAGTAGGGGTATAGTGGGATTAAGTTTCTACCCTTCCCTAATTGTGATCAAACTCTCGAACCTCAAAGTCTCTTTCAAAAGACCAGTTTGCAAATTAAAATGGATTTCCAATTTTAGACATAATTAAAATTGGTGGTGACTCCTTTTTTTAAAATTGGTTGTCATTCTCATCGCAGGGCCCTCCGGGTACGTTGTGACAGTTTGGCGACTCCACTGGGGACTCTTAGAGAGTTAAGCCCATTAGAGTTAATTATGTAAATAATTATAACTTTATTATATTTATTTTTCCCTTCATAACACATTTGTTTTACTTTGGTAATTTTTTTTCTTTCATTTGTAAATATTTGTTTATTTTACCTGTAAATATTTGTGATTCGAACCTTAGGGTAGATGACTTTTGTACATATATTATCTATGCTTTTGTCTTATAGGAATGTGTATACTCCTCACACACGGTGCACCATCACTTTCTCATACACATTTTTGGCTCTGCACCCGAGCTTGTGCAACCTAGGGATTAGGAAGGGTCCCGGCATTGTCATTGAGGGGCTTCATGCCTACTTGGCATTTGGCGGGACACCACTCAAATTGTTACTAGTCTCATGGATCGATCATACTGAGAGGGTTCATCCCTCCTTGTGGGCCTTTCATGAACTAGGTCCTTATCTTATGGATAGGGGCAATCTGGGGACCATGGCCTTTAGATGTCTCGACCTGTCCCAATAATCATGCATTAATAGATTGAACCTAGTGACCACCCAATTAAGGTTTAGACCTTAGGAAAATCTACCTTTAGGATTAACCTTCTTTAGGACACAGGAGTATCCATTTACTTCTTTCTCTCACATGATTTGCATACCAAAAAAAATCTTGCATGACTTATTAATTGCAAAAAAAAAAAAAAAAACTCATCTTGCATTACATAAAAATCATCTTGCATGACTCATTCATTGTATATACAAAATAAATAAATAAATAAATAATTTCATCTTGCATAGCATTGCATAAAAATCATCATGCATAGCTCATCCATTGCATAAAAGCCATTGCATAAAAAATCATCATTCATAGCTCATCCATTGCATAAAAAAACATCTTGCATTACTCACCCATTGCATATAAAAAATCTCTCCATGATCCATTGATTGCATGCATAAAAAATCATATTTTCATTTCATTACATGCATAAGAAACAAAAGAACTTTTCTCTTAATACATGACTCATTCATTGCATCCACTTAAAAAAAAAACTTTAGTCCTTGTACATTTTTTTCTTTTCCTCATGCATACATGACATACACTAATCATGCTTCCCTCATGCATACATAAAAAAAAGCTAGTTCGTTAAAACCTTGTTTTTTTTTCCAATTACAAGAATCTTCATCACTCTTCAACGGCAAGCTTTGTCTACTCTTGAAAGCCATCAGGAAGCCATGGCAGGTGAAAGGGATTTTGGAAAAGAGCTTGACGATTTGAAGGCTGTGATGCATGAACAAGTAAAGGCAGTCAAAGAAGCTATTGCAACCATGCACAAATCCAAGGAGAGTGGAGGCAACAACTCTAATAATCAAGACCCAGGGTATGACTCAGATGAGAATATCAACAATCAAATTCTGCACTACAATTCGGAGAGGGAGGCAGAACGACTAAAGCTCAAACAAGAACTCCGAGAAAGTATGTGGGAGCAGTTTCGAATGCTGCGTAGACCTAACCCATATGGCTCGATGAATGTTAGTGATCTATGTTTGGCTCCCAATGTGGTCATACCCAAAGATTTCAAGATGCCTGAGTTTGTCAAGTTTGACGGCAACACTAATCCTATCATGCACCTTCGGATGTATTGCACTAAGATGGGAATATGGTCCAAGGATGAGAACTTCCTAACCAGCTTTTTCCCTGAAAGCTTGGATGGGGCTGCATGGGAGTGGTATATGCAGATGGACCAAACGCAGATCAGGTGTTGGGAGGACCTAGCTCAAGCCTTCACTAACCAATATAAGTTCAACCTAAATGTTGCACCTACTAGGGACCAATTGAAAAGGATGAGGAAGAAGGAGAACGAATCATTCAAGGATTATGCCCAAAGGTGGAAAGCTTTAGCTGGAAGGGTTGTTTCGGCAATGCTAGAGCAAGAGATGTGCTCCTACTTCATTCGCATGCTAGAAGGTCCGTTCTTTAAGAACATACTTGGGACCCATGTGCAAGAGTTTGTTGACTTGGTGGAAATTGGGGAAAGGATCGAAACCAACATCCAAGAAGGGAAAATAGAACTAGCAATGTGGGAAACAAGTGAGTCCCAATTCAAAAATGGCTCCCACTTCAAGAAGAAAGAGGATGTCATCAACTACATTAACCCCCAATCTCGTCAACCCACCTT
This sequence comes from Dalbergia cultrata, assembly GCA_031216105.1. Classification (NCBI taxonomy): domain Eukaryota; kingdom Viridiplantae; phylum Streptophyta; class Magnoliopsida; order Fabales; family Fabaceae; genus Dalbergia; species Dalbergia cultrata. The sequence goes on along the minus strand of CM062348.1, from coordinate 18,367,917 downwards.
CCAACCAAACTATTATCCATCCTACCAATACACACAATACACAGCTTATCCATCCCAAACATCATATACGGCCCAACCACACCAAATCAATTATGCCTCTTACCCCCAACCTTACACACCAGCCACACCTAGACTTCACCAAGCACTGTTCCTAACCCCTCGGACAATCAATCCAGTCATAACCCCTCTCTCACCCAATACCAATAGACCCCTGATGGAAAACCGACCCTTACCCAATTTCCACATGAGCAATGCTGAATTGTTTGGGCATTTGTGTGGAGACAACTTGTTAGCCCCATGCCCTGGGAAGACCTTCATGCCGCCATATCCTCGGTGGCATAACCCGAACCAAACTTGTGACTATCATCCCAACTCCCTTGGACACTCAGTTGAGGATTGTCATGGGTTTAGGAATGTTGTGTGGAGTTTGATTGACAACGGCGCCATTAAGCTAGAAAAAGAGCGAAGACCACCTCTTCCTTGATCATGGCGGAGGACAAGTGAATGCCATTTATTGCCAAGACTATGCAAGTAGAGAAAGTGCTGAGGAAGCATGTCAAGGGATCTACCTAAGCTGCGAGGAATTGAACAATTGGAAGTCTGAACCTCTGAATGATTTATTGCATTTTGAGTGATGGATGCTTTAGTTTCCTATGTCTGCATTTCAACTTTTCACTGAATAATAAAATGATTATGCATGGTTTTTCTTTTGCTTTTTTATTCTTTTTTTTCACTTTTTTAAATTTTTTGTTTTATCCCTTATTCCTAAGACTCTTCTCCTTTATGGTCTCTATCCTGGGCAAATGATTGTGACAACCTATTAACTGATTCTTGTGTTGCAACGGATTTGAATAAAAATGAGTGAAATGAAGATTCTGAGTTCTGCCAATAATATGCCAAAATAATAAATTCAGAAAGAGTCATCACGGATAATTCAACAATGCAAAAGTATAAGACTGTGTGAGCAATTAAAGATCAAACATCACAACTCGACTTCCTACCAACCAAAAATGAATGAGGGGTGCGGGGAAAAGGCAATTATCAACAAGGATTGGAGTAACATGCTACCTTATACATAGCATGCCTATCATACTTCAGTCAAGTCCTCAATTGGGGTAAATTTGTATTCCTTGGTGTGTGTGATGGAGGCAGTGATGCCAATAGAGGTAGAAATCCCGTCTTCAAGAGTTCTGGTTGAAGCATAATTAGAAGAGGCCAAAGAGATCAAAATCGGATACGAACAATTCAACATGCTGAACACAGTTCGCCATGGTAGTTATACCAGAAAAGGATGGCCAAAGCATTTAATAAGATTTTCCCTCGAATGCTTCAACTAGGAGATCTTGTTTTGAAGAGGATTTTGCCGAATCAAGAAGATAACAGAAGCAAGAGGGCACCCACACATAAAGGCCCTTACATCGTCAGATACAACTTTTTTGGAGGAGCATTGATCTTGGCTGACATGGAAGGCAAAGCACTCAGTAAACCTATCGATTCGGATGTCATAAAGAAGTACTTTGCCAAAAAAAATGCTCGTTAGGTTGAAAACCCAGAAGGGCAACCTAGGCAAAACTTAAAAAAAAGAGAAAACAGAAAAGAAAAAAAAATAAAAGTGAAGAAGAAAAAGAAGGCCCGCTAGGTTGAAAACCCAAAAGGGCGACCTAGGCAGAAATTAGGGCACAAAGAAAAGAAAGCTTGCTGGACTAAAATCTCAAAAAGGACGATCCAGGCAAAAATTGGAGCAACTCTTAATTACTAGGTTGAAAACCCGGAAGGGCGACCTATGCAATGGAAAAAGGCAAGCCAAAGACCAAGAAGCTATGTACGAATCTGAAACTGGGGCAATTTGAGTGTCAGTGGATCATGGCATTTTGTTGAGCACATAACAAAGGATTGTACTCGCAGTCATGGATTTTGAGTCTGGTGTAACCAATGAATCAGTGAAATGGGTTGATCACATGAAAGCAGCACAATCAATCTTTTCTTTCTTCTCCCTTCATCTCTTAGCAGTTGTTGACACCTTGTAAATGCTTTTTATTGTGGAGTTCAATAAAATTGTCTTTCTCTTCTTCTGTGTCTTTGTTTCTCTTTCTTCTTTTATCATTTGTTTTTGTGTCCTCTTTTAAAACCATGCATAATCATGATGTTATAATTGAAATACAACAAGGGACTAATTTGCTAACAAAGCTCATAAACGATAAGTCAAATAGGGAGCCCATGGATCAAGATTGACTTGCAAAGGAAATAAGGCAACTTGCTCAGTCAAAGTTCGGAAATGACGATCCCCATGAGGGTTTTGAAAAAATGGAAAAAAAGAAAACAAAATTAAAAATACTCGCTTGATTGAAAACCCAGATGGGCGATCAAGGTAAAAGTTAGAGTAATAAAAGAACTGGAGCAAGGAGGAGACGTTGAAACGTCACTAGGCAAATGTGTATTGGAGAACTGCAATACGGAAGCTTGTGGAATGGCTTATTTGAGAAGACAGTTCTTGTTGGAATAGACGAAAGCTTTCTTAAAGAATAGTGTGAAGATACGTTAAACTGGGGCAATTTTAATTTTTTCAAAGTTGTTGTCATCATTCTTGTCACTGAGCACATCGTCACTACATAAGTTTTGCACCAATTCATTCATCATGTCATCACACTACTAGCTTTGCATCATTCATCATATCATCATTGCATTAATTTTGCATCAATTATCATATTATCATCACATCACTTGCATCATCATTTCATCAAAGATGTCAATCATTTATTTTTATTTTTCAGAAGTTTTCTTTAGCAAGTCTTTAAATTTCACAATTACTTACTTTCACAGATTTTAAATTTCACATTTTACATGCTTTCACAGTCTGCTTTTATACTTCACAAGTCTTTTAAATTTCACATTTTACATGCTTTCACAATATTTTACATGTTTTCACAATCTTTAAATTCACATTTACATGTTTTCACAGTCTGCTTTTGCATTTCACAAATTTTAAATTTCACATTTACTTTCACAGATTTTGAATTTCACATTTTACATGCTTTCACAATCTTTAAATTACATGCTTTTACAGATTTTAAATTTCACATTTTAGATGCTTTCACAATATGCTTTTACATTTCACAAGTCTTTTAAATTTCACATTTACATACTTCACAGTCTTTAATTTCACAAGATTTGCTTGGCTTCCATATGCTTTTACATTTCACACACTTTTAAATTTCACATTCTTTTTCACATGCCTTTCAATTCCACATGTGTTTATTTTCCACACACATTTCATTGCTGACTTGACATTAGCATTATCATGAAGTCATCTGGCATCATTCATTAGAGCATTGTCATCATGCATTTATCAGCATTGTCATGCATTCATCGTCAATGTGCATTGGTCATTTAGCATCATTTATCAGAACATTTTGCATTGCCATCATGCATTCATCCTCATCATGCATCCATCAGCATTGTCATGCATTCATCGTCATTGTGCGTTGGTCATTTAACATTATCCGTCGGAACATTTTGCATTACCATGCATCACCCAAACAAAATATGTGTTCATATCTTTACTTGTCTCTTACAGCAAAATGCTAAAGCCACATTCTTTATATTTTTCAGTAAGAAACAAGTAAAGAGGGGCAACTGTGAACACCATATTTTGTCCGGGTAATTTTCTTTTGAATTTTGATTAGGTCGCAAAAAAATGGTTCCTTTTAATAAAAAAAAAAAAGAGTTTTCCTTTTAAGTCTGTGTTTATTAATTTGTCTTAGCTCAAATGTTCCCAAAAAAAATAAAAAAACGAAAATTAAAAAAAAAAGTTGAAAAGAAAATTCAAAAAATAATTTTTTTTATATTTATTATTTGATTATATAGTATTAATTGATTGATTTTATTCTGATTCATTTTATTAATTAATTTAATTTTATTATATCAATTAGCATCAGGTTAAATGATTTTGTCATTAATTATATTAGGGTAAAATAATGTATATAAATAGTCATTGTTATTAGCCAAAAGGGGGGGGGGGGGATACAATTACAGCAGCGGCACGTTTTCCACTCTTTCACCATCACCACACAGCCTTCATCCCCATCACACAAGCTCCATAAATTTTCCCTTCTTTCCAACCATCACCACTTGATCATCATCCCCATTTGACCATCATTAAGCTTTCATTAACATCAATCTCATCACCATCAACCTTGCTCATCCTCTATTATCACCGAAGATAGCTACCACCGCGCCGTCCTTGCTTGTAGAACCTTCCTCATGCAACCATCGTCCGTAAAGCATTTGCAAAGCCCGAAAATTTGCTCAGTGAGCCTGCCAGTCTCAATCGCAAAGTTGCTCCTATCACAATGGTTGTTCCTCGTGCTACCCCTACCGCCTTATAGTCCCTATTCTTATTTGCTTGCACATTGCATTGATTTGTTAGTAGGTTAGGTATGTTCTTCTTACTTTTTTATTTTTTTATTTTTAATTATTTCTTTTGGTCAAGTCTCAGTCACATTCATTCTTTTAGTTTGGATTATACTTTTTTTTAAAAAAAAAAAAGTCTTGGTTATTCTTTTTAGGCCTATTTTTTATCTTAATTTTTTTTTTCATTTTGGGCAAAGTCCCTTTTTTTTTAAATAAATCAATCAACACATTTTTATTTTTATTTTTTATTTTTTTAATTAAAATCAATCAACATATACTTATTTTCTACAAGAACGACGTGGTTTTGAATTCTTCATTGCACCAGAGGATACGTCAGCGTAGCCAACAACTATCAAGCCAAAATCTTTTTTTAATAAATTTGTTCTTTAATTTTTGTTTTAATTTTGATTTTTATTTCTTGGTAAATATATAATTGTTATAATTTTTAATTTAATTTTCTTTTATTTTATTTTATTCTTGTATAATTATTATGATTTTTCAGAAAAAATAAATATTTTAAAGTTATAAATAAATTTACATAATGAACTCTAGGGTAACCGTATTTATACGGACGTATTAGGGGTGTAGTGGGATTAAGTTTCTACCCTTCCCTAATCGTAATCAAACTCCCGAACCTCAAAGTCTCCTGCAAAAGACCAGTTTGCAAATTAAAATGGATTTCCAATTTTAGCCAGAATTAAAATTGGTGGTGACTCCTTTTTCTAAAATTGGTTGTCATTCTCGTTGCAGGGCCCTCCGGGTACGTTGTGACATTTAGCTAATTCTTGACATTGTTTCTTCTAGTCTAATGGTGTGCAGTATGGATCTTATGAAGCAAAGGGCTTGATAACTCAGCAGCCTTTATTTGGGGGTGACTTTTAGCGCAGGGCTTTTATATTTTGGTCCCCTGTGAACCTCTTACTTTTTACAGGGTATAGAAAGTTTTGTTTGGTTTTTGTTTGTACCTCGTAAGACTCTAAAATCCCAAATGGTACCTACTTAAATATGTTATTTGGATAAGCACTTGTAACTAGGATTTGAACCAAACACTTGAAAAATGAATATCTGCAGCGCAAAAGTGAAAAGGATCCCTGGACCTTAAAATTTTTTTCCAGTAAAAATATAGCATTAATTTTGTTGCACTTTTCTACTTTTTATTTTTAAAACATATTATCTTTCAAAAATAAAGATAAATTCCACTAGCATAATAATCGATTAAAAATTAATTAAACTCGATAATAATTTATTCGTGTCAGATTTAATAAATTTCAACTCAATGACCTAATGATCCGACCCAATAGTATATTATGTATAATTTTTTTTCTATATATAATGTATTTAGTTAGTAAATCATACTTTAGTTATGTCAATTGATATTATTAAGTTATAATATATATGTATATGAAATTAATAAGATTTTAGGAGGTTTAAAGTTTGTGATTATTTTAAAAAAATTGTTGTGATTTTTTTGTTTCCATTTTAATTGGAGCAAATACAAAATAATAATAATAATAATCGAGTAATCTGATCACTTGAATCGAATCACGGTTCGAGTTTTGTCATAAAAAATATATGAATCCGAATCAAGTTAAACCCATCACAATTGATCGATTATGATTCATTTTTCTCCAAAATCAAATCAACCCAACTGGGCAACCTGATTATTTCTTATTTTGCAATTTATCTATATTTTTAATTTTTTTTTCTTACTTTAACAATATAGAAGAATTTCTCTTCAATTCTAGCCATACAACGCATGTCCAGGACACCTTATATAACCACAAAAAAAAATGATTTTACAAAATTTTCTTCAATTTTCATATAAATCATTAGATAATATCTTAGTTTTTCTCTCGAAAAATATTTTATGCTTTAACGAAAGAAAGTGAATGTCATCCATAACATAGTATACATAAGAATATGAACAAATCAATTTTTTTAGTAAGGATATTATAGCAATGTTATGAATGATTGCAATAAATGGGAAGTGGCAATAGACAAAGTGAAGTGGCAATAGCTGCTACTTAGTAAGAGACATAATTTGTTTACTTGGATAATTCAAAATTTAAGTGTTAATTATACAAGGAGAAAAGAAAATAATTGACTCAAATTGGATATTTTCAATTATAAGTATTAATTATCCCACTACTCAAGACACTATCAATGTATACAAATTAAATTCTATGAGAGGACCAAAAAAACTCCATAATTGTTTTTTTTTTTTTTTGGCATAAGTGATTGTTAAAACATTATTAATTATTATAACTAACTTCCTGCTAGTGTATTAGTTATGATCATAATCAATAATTTTAAAAATATAATAAATAGTACCATTAATTTATATACAATTACCTATTAATTAATTTTACTATATATAAGAAAAATGAAAATTAGCCACATTTAAATTGCATTTAATATGACTATATAAAAAATTTATATTCAATATAATAAAAATTTCATATTTGAAAGAAACAGAACTGTGCAGTGAGGGGTGGCTCGAAAGAGAGAGAAAAAGGGGAGGGGGGGACATGAACCCAAACTATTAGCAACCAAGACAAGGGGAGGCTTTAGAAAATCTGAAATCTTTTATGTTTTCCATATTAGCCTGTTACAAGTTTAGTGTCCTTACACAACCTCGTAAACCATGACAATCTAACCGCTTTCGGTGCATGCTCCGCTGTAGTCCTCCGTAGTAGTCCTGTGGCGGCGAGGCCCAAGTTAAATGCCACCTTATTTGGGAATCAGATTTTGGGATGGAAGTGATGGAAGCGCCTTTTCTACTCCATTAATGCACTGTTGCCAAGTCCTCTCACCTTATGCAGGGTGGACCAAATCACGTCGATCTGTTTCTACGAACCAGAAATAGTCTCCTTATGGGCAGCGTGAGTAACGTTAGATGAAAACCTTTAGCTCAATACAAACCTCAGCTACAAAACAGAGAACTAATTTCGGCATAACACTTCGTCCTTTTTTTTTCTTGTTCTTTTTTTTTTGGGGGGGGGGGATGGTAAAGTTAATGTAACAGTTGTCTCGCTATATTGAATTCAAATTTTCAATATCCAATAAACGAAAAAACCAAAACAGGCAATTTTTGAGTGGATTGGAGCTGCTGAAACAAGTAGATGATCTTAATGAATTAAACCTTTTTACCGTTTAAGAAAAGAAAAGAATATGATAAACACTAAGCAACGAATATGACAATGGATGCTCAATAGCTATACCTCAATTGGTTCTAATTTTTTAAGAGGACCATTTAATCCCAGGATCAAATAACCACAAGACTATAGGGGTAAAATAGACAAAGGGATGATACTGATAAAAGCTAGGGAGAAGTTAACGTACAGAATGTAGCAAACCCAGACCCTATAGAAGAAATAAAAATAAAGGCTCTAATTTTAGTTGTGGGTGAATAATCCATAGATTTGGTTTTGTGAAGAAACCGACTGGCACGCCGCATAAATAACAATGCTGAAAAAGATATACCATATGCTAGCCACTGGTTGCAAGTACCAAACTATCAATAAGCAACGTAATCAGCATCCTTGGTTCAATTAGGCAGCACATGCTACAGCTATTCAGTTAAATACAAGCACCAAACAAGTTCAGGGTAACAAGTTTGAGATCCTTCTAGTCAATTTGATCATCCTCCTCGCATATGTGCACCTAACTCGCCAAACTGATCATCAGCCTCCACTGTATCTTCAGATAGCCGTACAGCATCCAGCTTTTGCTTGAGAATTTCAATGGCATTAAGCACCAATTGAGAAGCTTTAATTGCTCCAGTAGATTCAACCGTGAATATGAAGCTATCCTGTTTTGCATTGATTTCTACAAGACCGGGCTTGCCCATAGCTTCAGCTTTCTTAATCACCTCATCATCATAAGCATACGCCTCAGGATCAACCACCGTAACCTAATCAATCCTCAGAATTTAGTTACAATAAATTACGTCAAGACAATCGCATTGGAAAGGTTGCAAAGTTTAGTATTCTATTCCAAACACTTCATATAAAGGATTCATAATAACAATCAAAATGAAGCTAAAAGTGGGTATAATCTACAGAGTACCATTTATCAACAATTCACAGACACAGCACTATGTGTTCACTGAGTCAGTAAGATGGTACAACAATCATCATGAGCTATATCTTTAAACCTGATATCAGCATCATATTGTAAAGTTTCAGTGCAACCTAAGGTTCATTTCAAAATTGTTAGCATAGCAGCTGACTGGTCCTGATGCAGTAAACCCTTCACATTGCTTCTACCTATGTCTTTTTTGTTCCTTCCATACACTTTTTGCACTGAGGTTTGTTATCTTATACACAAATGACAAAATCTTTTCTGCAATAAAGTACAAGTTGTAAACACCACCCAGAATGACACCATACAAAGTTGCTTACTTTCCCGTTTGTCAATTTTTACTGAAGAACTTTGCCTTTACACAGCCTCAAGATTGGAAGTAATGGAAGCTACCTAAAGGAACTCCCCTCCAAGTACATTTGGATCATGTGCCTTCACTATGATTCTGTGAGCCCACATTAGACTTCATTTACATAAATAATTTAAAAATAAGTATTGAAGATCATTAACAAGTGATGTTTACTAACAAGAAGCATAATGTAATCATTCAAAACATTAAGTTACTAGAGTCAATCATTGACAGCTCAAGAAGTACGCCCAAGTCTACCTTATTGCTAGTTTCCTACTCCAACCAAGGAGGTGAAAGGTGTAGAATATAGTTTTCAAGAATAAGCTTATAATCACATATTACATAAGATAATTCCAAAGAAATAATATATGCTCCAAACCAAAATTGTTTGGAAAATCCAAGAACCTAAAAGCATATATGGATGGGATAACATATATGGATAAGATAACAGCAATACTAGCATTACAGATGAGATCAGTGAACAACCAAAATCAGAAGAAAACAAATGAAAGAAAGGAAAAATAAAAATAAAAATAATAACCTGTTGTGTAACTGGATCGATGTCAAACACATGGGTAGGACTACTTTCAACCCATTCTTTCTTCTCCTCCAGAGTCAAGGTCTCCATCAAATCCTCATTTATGTGAATCTCAGGCTCATACATGAAAGTGACAGTTGCTGCAGGTGACCACTTGGCATGATCTTTGCCAATCCCCTTCCTTGCTATTGCCCTCAGCCTCAGCTCTTGTCCTCGTCGCAGCTTCACAATTATAATCCCTCTGAATTCAAATAAATGAAAAACTCAAATAAACTCAAATTAAAATTTCCACCCCTCTAATTTCATTTTTTGTGTTTTCTGTTTTGGGGATTTCACGAAATAGTGAAAACAAGAAATGAAAGCATGAAACAAGATTTTATTGTTTTAAATGTTTTCATTAGTTCGTTCACAAAATCCTGGAAACAGAAACCAAACAGACCCTAAAGTTTTATTCTTTTAAAGGAAGACAAAAACATACCCAGTTGAACTTATACAAAACAAAACAGAGAGTTAAACCCCCCAACTTGGTTTCCAGTGAAATAATGTCGCACAAATTAGTCTTCAACAAAAGAAATACCCTTCTTTCTTCATATACGACAAATCAGTCCCTTCTCAATCACGGAGGACCAAATTGGGGTTTTACTAAAAATAATAATTAAAAAAAAACACACGTACATACACACACGCAAATACCCAGTTGAAAACGAAGAAGACCCATAAAAATGCGAATAAAAAAGAGATACTTTTGGTTCAAAAGCCGAATACCCAGTTGAAAACGAAGAAGACCCATTAAAAAAAAATCTCATTTTCGGTACCAAAAAGGAATAAGCACCTGCCGCTGTCAGAGGACTCAATGGCAGAAGGGTCAGAGAAATCAACGGGGACAACCGTGTGGTCCGAGCTGATAAGGTCCTTGCTGGTGACATCGAGGGTCTGGTCGGTCCTGCAGGTAACCCTGAGGTGGAACTCGACGGAGCAGAACTCGCACTGGCCGTCGCCGTCGCAGGCGTCGCAGTCACGTGAGAACCGCATCGACATCGCCCTCTCGCTCGTCAGCGGGATCAACCCCAGGCGGTGCGCGATGAACTCGTCGTTCAGCACCGACGAGTTCACCTCGATCTCCACCAGGTCGATCGCTATGGTCGGAACCTCCGCGATCATCACGCGCCGCAGCGCGTTCGCTATGCTCGCGTCGGTCTCGCGGAGCTCGAACTTGGCGTAGTCGTCCTTCAGCTCCCGGATTTTCACGCGCGGCATCCGCGAGTACGTTACACCCTCCATTGCTCTCTCTCTCTGCTCTTGCTAAGTGCTATCCACAGAACAAACAGCAAGAGAAGCGGAAGAAGAAGAAGAAGAAATAGGTCAGGTTTTATAAAAACCAAGGAAGAGAAAACCGGACCGGACATCGAACCGGTCAAGCTACTGGTTCAAAGGTTTAGAGGTCCAACCGGTTCAATAGAAATTGACAGGAATATAATAAAATATATATATATATAAATATATACATATGATTAATTATAATATAAAAAATATATTAAATTATTAACATTAATATAATCAATACAAAATATATATATATTCATAGGTTTATAAAAATAAACATAATCCATATAAAATTTCTCTAGTCTCAGCCTCACAACACAGTTATAAAAGCATTTTAAGACAATATTTATTGGTAACTAACGAGTTTTATGGTAAGCAGCTTACGAATATCAGTATTTTTTCATATATAAAATAAACATAATCCATTTTTTCATTTTGGTATATGACTTACAAGATATCGATATTTAAGGCAAAAAAAAAAAAAAAAAAATTTTTAAAGGTCCGAACGGTCGGCCGGTCAGGTTCTGATTTCGGTTTTCCGGTTTTAGGTTCTTGACCGGTTTTGACCGGTTTTGACCTCCTCCGGTTTTGGGGGGCTAACCGGACCGGCCAGGTGACCGGTTCCCGGTCGAACCGGTCGGACCGGCCGGTCCGGTCCGGTTTTCAATACATTGATAAAAACCCTCCCTCCCAAACCCAGTGCTCTATGGGGATAATATGCTAGTTTTATTCTTTTGTGACCCAACGACGGGTTTGGAGCTCCACATTTTTTTCTTTTTGGGTAAAAAAAAAATGAGGGTGAATACCCAAATTGATACTCACAACAACAGTGAGTGCAAATTGTTCTCGTAGGGAAAAAAGGTGTAGTCCTGGCCCTTTACATTTAAAAATATAAAATAAATTAATCCTTTGTCAGTATTTTATGACAATTTTTTTCTTATTTCTATTTTTATTAAGGACTATTTAAAATTATTTTACAAATCATTAGAGATAAATTTATCTAAAAATTCTTCAAAAATATTGAAGAAATATTAATTTATCCTATATTTTTAATCATAAAAAATTACAATACACTTTTATTCTCTAGAAAACAATGCATCAGACATTATTTTTTTCGAGGGCTAAGCTAGGGATTTACTAAAATAAAGTAATAAGCAATAAAAGTATAACAATAAAAGGGTTAAGTATGATATTGATAATAATATATAGAACATTTTGGTTTAATCATTTTAACTTTTTTCTTAATTTTTTTTCAATATTTTGTTTTTTATCTTTGTCATTAATTCAAGAGTCTTAAATTGTGATATTTATAAAGGTTAGAAGAATATTTTCGAATTATTTCTAAGAATCAAAATAAAGCTTTCAATATTCCAGAGTATTTATAAGGAGAAAAATTTAGAATGGCAAAAACAAAAAATAAAAGAATAATTTACGCTCATTTCAATGAAGGTTTAGTGTAATTATACTCGATACCGCTATATCTTACAAAACTATCACTAACCTCTCCTGAGATTTTCTAAAATTACACAAACCTCCCCTATAATTATTAATTCATTAATTTCAGTAACAAGAAAGATAACATGATATATATATATGTGTGTGTGTGTGTGTGTGTGTGTGTGCGATTATTAATAATAAAATTATAATATTTTGACAATATTTGACATGTATATTAACTAAAATACCACTTTTTGTTTAACTTATAATTTTAAGTTTCATTTTCGTGTAAATAAAAAGTATTTATTCAATTAAAGTGCTAGATACTATCAAAATATTATAATTTTATCATTAATAATTATGTATATATCTCTTTTTTTTGTAACTTAAATTAATGAAAAAAGGGTGCTAAATATAATTACACTAAATCTCAAATAAGATCAATATAATTTTCTTAAAATAAAATGTGTGAAAAGGGTATCAAAATCTGAATGAGAAAAAAATTCGAAGGGGACTAAAATGTTAAAAAAATTTAATTACTTTTTAGCATGACAAAAATTTGACTATTCAATTTTAACATATTCTTAATTTGTTAGTAAGGAAGTTAACTATATCTATGCATTATTGTTGTATAAAAAAAACTATAACTACGTAATATTGTATTATTAAAGGTACGTAATTAATTCGAAATTAACTTTGATACATTGTTAGTGTAAAAACACAAGGATACAAACCCTTAATAACATGCTACTATATATAAGACTTTAAGATATTGGGAAAAATAGATATTTTTATTGATGGGACAAAATATAATTGGACCAATAAAATTCGTTTACATTAACTTAGTATCAAAAATTAAATCCATTTAATTCCTATAATAAACAATTAGAATCATAAAATCATGAACATAATGCCATTTATTAATGTTTAATTTGTTCAAATAGTTCAGGATTTATTTTCATACGCTCGAGTCCTGTGATTAAACTCTATGGTTTAGTGGGGAAAAAATCTAATGCTATTGATTCTTAATGAATGCATGAATTTTAACTAACTAGTGGCAGCAGCATTATTGTTTTTCTTTCCTTTCCTATATAGGACTTAATTTACGCAGCGTGAGGAAATTCTTGGAATAAACCGTGCTTTGTTGCATGACAATCTAACTTCGCATCACATACAGTACGTTACCAGTCATAACATGATTTGGCTATCATTAAGCTTTGGCAACATAAGTAAACATATTTTGTTACCTATAGCACATTGGTTTATAGCATAACGTTTGGTTTTTAACTTGAGTGAAATTTCGAGTTGAACAACACAAACTCTTGTTGCTTTAATGTTGTGTTCTTTGAAGGCAAACAAGTGCTGTCATATTGGTCTGCATGAAGATGAAAACAATTAATTTGACCATTATTTTAGTTCGGTTCAGTTCAACACATACTAGAGAAAGGTAATAGATAATACGGTTGATTATCTTCCTTTCTTTTTAATTTTAACTACTTCTTTTTTTCGGAATGATGGTTATACTGGAAAGAAAGATGCAAAACAAAACACCATGCTCACTAGACTAGTACATTCTGATAATGAACTTGAGGTACAAGTACAACATTACTAACACAGAGTCAAGGCAATTAGATCATGATCTTTTCTTTTTCTTTTTTTCTTTTTTTTTTAATCTTTTTGAGTTGAAATAGTTCACTGTCCTCACTCAGCACCCTCTCTCCGCAGGTCTTTTTTTCAGTGTTTGTCAACATAACATAACATATCCACTGGAAAATTGTACCTTGAGAAGCAGGACAGAACTTTCATTACTTGGAATGAAACCACTTATTATGATATGTACTTTGAATGATAAGATGATCACATATTTATTCAGCGCAGATGATGCCTGCATTATAACAACCGAAAATCTGTCAGGAAAGAGACAAATAATGAATCTGTTATCTAACCAACATTGGCTGCCTTCTTTTGTTAAGAGTTAGCAAAACATGTTAACTAACCTGAGAGTCGCTTTTGTACCGCGGCGTACTTTGCAGCGGATGGTGGGAAGTCCAAGGCGCTGGTGAGCCTCATACCGGTGACAGCCAGAGAAACCTGCAAGAAACCAGAGAATACATGCAATAAGTTTCCATGTGAGAAGGCATGGATAGATCTTGAGAATGATAAGTCCTACATGGTGTATCTTTCAACTCCTTCAACTTTCTTATCCTATTGTTTTTACTTTTTCCAAACTCTTTCATTATTATTGCTCAGAAATAGCAATGACAGAGATTTGATAACGCAAATTTGCAGATATCACATGCAGTGAGTCCAGAAAAGTTACCATAATAAACTCCATCAACCTCGAGGACATCAATCTGTATCACTTGAAAGGAACTTAAATTAGCAGCTGAGCATGAGTGATTACGAATAAGAAATTTATTTAATGGGAAATGGAGGAGTTGTAAATTTTACATATGTAAAACATAAAACATTAACCAAACTAATATTAGCACGTTCTTTTCATCAAACTTCAAACCATCAAGTACAGAAACATCAATTTATTAACACAAGAAATATATCCCTCATTCAGACTCAGGCATCAACACATCTCACAAATTATATGATACAAAACTAGCTAGTTAGCATAGTTACAATGGCATGGTCTTGTAATCAAGGGCCATTTCATCTAATTGGTCACCAATTTTGTTTGCATGTATGCACAACATTGTCCCCACTTTCTTCAGAAACATTGCACTAAAAAAAACTTGTCAAGATTGATTTCTTGTTCTACTTTGCAAGGTAAAAAATAACAGTATAATTCAAAATTTCACGTAGCCTTTCACTTACTGCCACCCAAATCTTAATATGGTTGTTAGAAGCCAAACGAGGTTAAAGCACAAGCACTATCTATAACACGACAACTTTATTTTCTAACAAAGTCACCATCAGGGGTGATAGTCCTCCTAAACAATGTTACAAAAACAAGGTTATAATATAGAATCCAGACCCACAGCATCAAGCAATCAACATAAAGATCCATCAAAGAAAATGTTAAGTACTGACAGGCCTGTTTGGTTTGCTATTTCCAGTTTTCAGTTTTTTTTAACAGCAAACCAAATAGGGTCGCCAATCCTCAGACACAAATATAAAGTATAAAAGTAAACGGAGAGAACAACAGCGAACTACCATGGAAACTACCATGAACTCTTAATGATACTCTCGGACAAATGTAAATAAAAGAAAGGGGGGAAAAAGCAAAAAGAGAATACAAATTAAGGAGCCACCTTATTCCTTCTCTTTGAGAAGGAAATTCCTAGCTTTTCTTTCACAGAGCCAAAGTCAACATAGCAGCAAACTTATATAAACAACACAAGTAACACAAGGATGTTGAATAGAAATTAACAAAAGGGAGAAAATGCTTACAGGTACTTGAAGACCAATTTCACTGATGCTATCCATCAGCTCTTGAACTTTGTTAGGATCATTTGCTCTTGTCCTCATCAGAGGCCTTCTAATCTTATCAAGAGGAAGCTCCACTATCACTGGCCCCCCACCACCAACACCACTGCTGCTTCCAGAGCCACCTGGAGGAGCCCCTGAGTATTAAAATAAAAATAAATAACATAGAAAATACTACTTTCAATTGATAGAGAGAGAGAGAGAGAGAGAGGGAGTTGTGCACCGTTGGAAGTGGATGAAGCAGACAGAGTGAAGCTCCTCAACCTCATAGTTGGAACTTGAAGAACAAAATTTGCCATTTTTCTTCTCTGTGCCAATTTTTTTTCCCCCTCATTGCGATTCTTGTATTTATAGTCAAAATGAATTGAGAGCCAGAGAATAAGAAAGACTATATAGGAGAAGCATGGCCCACCACTTTCAACGGCCAAGATGATTCCTTTACAACTTATTTGGAAGGACCCTTGTACACAGAATAATCACCCCACATAACACAATAAGGGTCCGTCAACAAAGATTTTTTGTTCCCCAGTAAATGGACTGATTTCAACCTCAGTAGCTCCGCGGAACCATGGCAGCACTGGTTCCTTTCTCTCTTCTTAGGTACACTTATCTCTGTGTATTCAGTGTGTGTTTGTGAAATTAATACTATTAAGTTGGGGTTTGTGCAATTGGCAGGAACTACTCGCCATTGATGTCAGCAAGACCTTTCGCTGTAAAAGCGTACGACCTCAATTTCTCCAAATTTGTTCTTCCCCTTCAATATCGCCGGTACTTTTTTATTTTTATTTTTAAATTTTCTGTTTTGAAGAAGGATTAAGTTGCCTTCTTGATGCGATGTCAGTGCTTGCTTAAAACCAGGAAAATGAGAAATTTGTTTGTACGCAGAATTAAGAAGAGAGATAGGAAAGTTTTAAGGGGTGTAAGAACCCGTCTTTGAATCAATTGGATGAAGTTATATACTTTTTTTTTGTGACTAGGATGAAGTTATATATTGAACCATCCTATCTTTTAACCGCTATCAACATCATTCTTTATAGGCTTTGAGGGTATGTTTGGATGGATGGAGATGGATGGAGTGGAGCACAATGAGATGGAATGATTTGAAACTCCATTGTTTGGATTGAAAAAAATAAAGGGTCGTATGGAATGGAGGAAGATTAAATAGATTCCGTCCTATTCCATTGTCTCTTTTGATTTTCCTTCCCTCAATTTGAGAGGAACGGGAGGGAATTTCTTTCTTTTTTATTTTTTTAACTTATAAAATTATCATTATTTCATTCTATTCTATCAAATATCCAGATAATGGAGTGGAATATTACCCAATTCCATTACTAGAATATTCAAACAATGGAATTGAATAATTATGTCACTTTACTTCACTTCACTCCACTTCACTACTTAGCACCGGTCCAAACATAACCTCAAGGCTAAAGCCTCCCGATACGGATTACACTAATCGCTAGTTAGAGTTATAGAGCCCTCATAAGTCTCGAAGTTTGTTCCAGGTGCTTCAAAAGCTCTAAGCACAAGTAGGTAGCCCCTTTGCATTCTGAAGTAGATTGGCAGCATAGGTGCAAGTAGTTTGGGCTGTTTGTGCTCTGGAAGACAAGACCCCATAATTGGAAGCCTTTTACTCTACAAACCATGAAGGTTTTGGTGGTAGAATGGGTAAGGAAAGAAAAGAGTGTAGGCACTGTTCACTATTTTCTGGTGTCAGGCCTATTTTGCTGGAGTAAATGCTGAATTTTTTTGGCAATAATTATCTTCCTCAATGAGTTTTTGGGACAAGCTTGTTGTCTTCTTATCCTAGAAAAATTCTGCTAATGCGTTGCAAAGGGGCTTGATCTTCTAGTGCTGATGCCTGTTCTATCTTTTCTTTCCCTTTCGCTGTGTTTTTTTTTTTTCCTTTCTGACCCTTCAGTTTTGTTCTCTTTCTTTTCTTAATACATTCTTCTTGTTGAAGGTATATGGTTTTGATGGAAAAGGATACAAGAGACGGAACATATCTGACTCCTCTGTGTATGATATGATAAACTACACTAGATACAAGAAACTAACACCTATTGGCACCACTCATCCATGTCAAGTACAATTACAACTATACAAGTCCAGCCGAATAAGATGACTACCATAACATGATTCCTAACATATGAACAAACGAAGCATTGTAGACTCCTCTTCGAGCTGAAGCCTACAAGGCTTTAGCTTGATAAAAATAAACACCCATAAAGGCAAGTAGGCAAGAACCTAAAAATATAAGGTGGATTCTATAAGCCATAGCTGAAAGAACAGATTGCAGGAACTGCTATGTTAGCAATCCACCGCATTTCATTTTAAGGGGTGCACCTTATTTCTTTTTGTATTTTGAACGTGAGAAAAGGAACTTTTGAAACCTAATCTAAGCTTTGGATGTATGAATAACAATGTAATGCTATTTCATAAATTATGCTTATCAAGGTGCTGTCTCTTGAGAACTGACATGGTACATTCTTGCAGTATTGGGTACCTTTAAAAGATATTGGAGTTTATCTTATTGTTTGCTATAGTAGAAAATATACATGTTTGATCTCATCTTATACTAACTTTTGATATAATTTGTTGACAATTGGAAGTTGTTTTGACGTTATATGTTGTTCGGATTTATTTTTCCTTTTGTTTTGAATAGCTTTTGTTATTTATTGTTGATAGATGTCTGTTCACACTTTGCTTACTTACTACAGGTTGCCTTTTAGTTCTAGGGCCTCACACAATGAACAGGCTGCAGCCAAAGCAGCTGCTGCCAACGCTGACAGTGGAGCTCCAACAATGTATCAGCGTCTGACATAATACCACTGCTGTAACTTTAAAGTAGTTGCATGCATATCATTCTGAAATATATTTGAAACATTCTAACTTCAGACACTTCAGAAAACACTTGAGCACTGACATGGAGATACCTCAAAATCAAAGAACATTGAAAGATTTTATCTTTTTCATTTTGGCATAGAAGCACAACGTCATTATTAAGCACAAGATAAAAGGCAGTTGGGTTTAACATAATCAATGAAATGGCCTTCCATTTTTTAAACATGTTTTCATCAGGATGAAGTTGTTATTATACTTCAGGAAAATGTCTTATCAATTGTATGCTTAATTTCTTAATCATTTTATTATGCATCTTTTTTGTTTGTTTAATTTTGTCGCATTTTCCTCTTTTCAGATTTGACAAGATTATAAATAAGGAAATCCCTTCAAGCATTGTATATGAAGACGAAAAGGTCCTAGCATTTCGTGACATTAATCCACAGGCTCCGGTTCATGTTCTAGTCATTCCAAAATTTCGAGATGGACTGACAGAACTTGCAAAGGTGACTAATCACTCTTATGCATATACTAAAAGAGTCTTGCATAATTATTTTGTTAAGGATATTCTTTTACTGTTGCCCCCACTGTGGCTACTGACATGAAGAAAAGGATTAAGCATTTATATATAGCTTCTTGTATTTGTATTTATCACTAGCAGTGATGGTTTTTCAGTTTTGGTTTGAATTGATTTTAAGTAGAATTTATTTTGTCAAAATTGATTCAGCTATAATTAATTTCAAAGTAAATTGATTTATATTTGATAGTTCCTCAAAAAGTGATTTTGATAGAGAGTAATAAATTTCCACTTCTCTCACAATGAATTCTAGATACAAGAACTGATTCTGATCTCTCCAAACCAAACATCTAAAAATTAGCAGAATCAATTTTTGAAGGTCAAAATCAATTCTAAGCCTCTGAACAAAAGTCCAAACACACCAGTTGTAAGGAGATATTGACAGCATGCATTGAAAACAACAGACTATAGTTCACAAGTGAGGCTTCCAAGGTAAACAGGTCTTGATGAATGAAAGCATAGTGATCTCTTACACTAAAACGGAAGAGATTAAATTAGCATCTCTTCATGGAGATGTTCAATCATTAGCTAGTATATTTTTCTTGCTGCTCATGAGATTTTTGAGCTATTTGGTTGTCTCTCTCACAGATAGTAATTCTTTCTTTCTCTGGGGATTTGTCCTTGCATCTGTCGATACAATCGCCCCTCCCAGCTGAGTAAAAGATAGAAAAGATGTAAGGGTACATTCTGATCTGAGGCATAAATATCTCCATTTGCAGGCTGATGCTAGACATGGAGAGATACTGGGTCAACTTCTCTATGCTGCCAAAATAGTAGCTGAGAAAGAAGGTATCCTTGATGGATTTCGGGTTGTCATCAACAGTGGTCCAAGTGCATGTAAGCTAGCCTGTTTCTTTTGCAGCTTTCTCCAAATCTTCTTTTTTCTTTCACTTGGTTATAATGGTACTCTTTTTACTCAGTCCCACTAATCTCTGTTGTTCTGGTTAGGTCAATCTGTGTATCATCTGCACTTGCATGTCCTAGGTGGGAGACAGATGAATTGGCCACCTGGCTGAAGGTTGAAAATCAATCCTTGTTGAAATTTAGGATTTGCCCTGTTATCATGATTACATAGCCCATCGTCTGATGTATTACACATGAATATTGCATCATGAACTCTACCTATAACATCGTCAAAATTTCCCTCGTTAATAATATTCGCTAGGAAAAGTAAAATGCTTTGTTATTAGGAAACTCTAAATTTGACCTTCAAAATAAGTAAAGTGTTCTTGATTTTTTGGCACAAATTATATATAAAAAAAGGTTATATGTACTTGTTTGACATGAGATACTATTTTGACTCATTTTTTATCCATTATTGAACATGATGTGGATACCACTTAAAATAGGTCTATATTCCATTTAATAGTGAATGAAATGTGAGTCGGTATATTGTCTCATGTCAAATAATCACAAATAATATAACTCAATTATAAATAAGCAATCCCAATGATACATATTTTTTAAATATGTTACTCATTTTATTCCTTAATAATAGTCGCTTTTAGAGAACCGAGTCAAATTGATACATTGAAAATTTAATGTATCAAGCTATAATTGTCACTAACTTATTGTAGTTAGACATATTAATTTTTCAATATAATTGTGGTTGAAAACCATGTCATTTAGTACATTTAAAAGTTAACTCTCCAATGTATTCCCTCTATGCCTTATTAATAGTCGTGGTCGAAAATCGTGTCAATTTGATATATTAAAAAGTTAATTTATTTTGTTATAAATTATAATCGGATACATTAACTTTTTAATATAGCAGATTCACATAGTTTTTTGTCACAACTATTAATAACAAATGAAAGAAGTATTAATTTGGCCCATTTTATAAGAGCGATTATTATCAAGCAACGGAGGGATATAATTTTGAACTGGCCACTGAACTATTATGGGGGGACACAAGCCAAATGCCAAATGTGGAGTACCAGCTAGTAAAATTCACGTAGCATCACACCATGACTCTCTTATATGGGGCGCGTGAAACGTTGGACCTTGTAGTGCCAGACTTGGATCGTCTATATTAAAGGCATTGAGCAAATTTGTGGAAATTGCACAACTCACCCCAGATCATCCAAACCATAATGATGGTTTGAACTCAGACTTGACTTGGCAATTAGCAATGACATAATTATGGTGTAATGGTTTCTGTATATTTATTTTGGTTGACATATTAATCTGTTATTACTACTTGTAGCGACAAAAAAGAAAAAAAAATGGAACTAAAATATTATTTGATTGTAGTGATCGTTTTTATATAATGAGTTTCATTACCAATATATATATATATATATGAGTTTTGCTATATCCTTCTAATAGTGTGCTTGAAGACATGCCAAAATACTAAATGAGGTAAAAAGGTGATGAAACTAAGGGAGTGGCAATTGTAACTCCTTGTTTGTCTATTGTCATTCCTACTAAGTTGGTTTTTATCTTATTTCTCTAAAGTGCTCTTCTCCCTCTTTTTATAATGAACTAGTAGTCTATTATTATTTTGTTTCATTATAATCCATTATTGGTTTAACAATATTATAAAGTCCCAGATTAAAAAAATATATTATCATACAATATGTTTTACATATATATTTCATTGTTTTTTGTTTTCGTGATTTTTATGTCGTGAAGTTTTTTTTTTTTTTTTTTGCTTTTTTAACATCAAACACAAATATTTAATTTAATTTTTTATATAATTAAGTATAAAAAAATATAATCATTTACAAGTTTTCTTAAAGCTATAAAAGATATAATTATCTTAGAAATAATTTATAAATTGAATTATTATTTTTTTAATCTTCACATGACCTTCTTTAAACATTTTTACATATAATAATAATTTATACTTTTATTTTAATATTGTATAAATAACATAAGGAATTGAAATAGCTATGTATATTATATATACAAGTGTACATGCCCGATATCTAATCATCTAGTATTTACATAATTTATTTAACCTAATGCTATATAAACATAGCATACTAACATTCGTGGTATTAATATCTTATAATTTTTAATCTATTAATTTTATATTTTATTTTTAAAAATTAAGGTAACATAATAATATTAATCATATATTAGATTACTATATACTATTAAAATATAAAAAATTATATTAATACTTGATAATATATTGTCAATTGTTATATAAACACTATACATGTAAAATAATGTGATATTTTATATTAATAGTGAATGTTACATAAAATTTGAATTTAGTAACAAACTATATTATTTTAGTTAATAATTTACTATGTTAATAAAAATTCACTAAACTGGCCGTTACTGCCAGTATGTCATAAAAAAGAAAAGTAAACTTATTTTTATTTTTAATGATATTTATAGAATATTAAAATAGAAAAAAATATATGTTATTATTCTTAGTGGAATAATCAATTTTATTTTTTCCAAAATATAAAAAAATGTAGAAGCAAAAAGTAATTAAATATAAAAAAATTTAAAAGATTAATAATATTGAGTTTTAATAAAATTAAAGATGTATTGATAAATTACTAACTTAATCATGAAAGAGAGTAGAAATTGTATATTAGGAAAGTTGAATAAAATATGAGTGAGTGGGAGTGCCACTGGTTAACATGAAGTGGCAATAGCCCCTCCCTAAAACTATGTCTTAGGGTTTTAAAAAGTAAAGTATTATCAATTTACATAGTACGTAGAAAAGTATTTGAGAGAATGTAGTAGGAGGATAAATAATTTTCCATAATACATACAAATACAAATATTAAATGTTTAAATGATAATATTTATTTTAAAATTTATAAATAAATAAATTAGTAGTGAGTTTATTTTTTATTAAATATTAATTTAAGATTAAAATTATTTGAAATAGTGAAATCATAGTAATAGATTATATAACATAACATCTTATGCATTGTCATGTGAAATATTGTATAGTATTAAAATATTAGTACACCTTAACTCTGTTTGGCACATTTGGTAAGATAATTAATGATAGTATAAGATTTAATAGGATAAGACCTAATGAACCTTTAACATTACAGTGTTTGGTGTAAAACTATATAAAAAAGTATATTTTATATTATATAACGTTATCATTTATTTATGAATAAATCTAATATTATAAGAAAAAATAAAATACATGATAATATTAAATAAAATAAGGCCTAATAAATCTTTGATAATATACGATGCTTTATTAGGCATTCTACATGCATCCTCATTTAATGTTAAATTTGAAGAATAAATTAAACTTATTATTTTATTATAGTTTCATTTTTTTATAACTTACATAATTACAAAGAATAAATGCTTAAATAATAATATCGAACTTTACATAATAGTGTTTGACTTTAATTTTTGTTGTTAAATATTCAATTTTTTTTTGGTAACAATGAGACAATAATGTTATATGATATAATGTAACATGTTATATATTGTTATACCAAACACTCTTTAGTATTAAAATATTAACAGAGTGAACCACTGGAATTGATCCACTAGTGGAGAGATTTTAATAGCATACATAAGATCTTAAGTTTATATATATATATTACTTATACTATTAGGTCTTATACCATATGTGCCTATCGTATCAGATGTTATATATACTACAAATAATTGCAATGTTAAGTAAATGCTTAACATAAAGATAAGATTATAATAAAACTAAAACAATTTTTTGATGATTATGTACATGGGTGTATTTTTCACCATATACTAATAATTTGTAAATAGAAAATTATGGTAGAGGATTACTGAGTATTAGTTATATAAATTCAATTGGCTGGAGTGCAACTTAACCAAACCCCAAGGCTGGTTTGAGCCACTTAATGTAACTTTGTTAAAATCAAAGCACAAAATATTGTTGCGATTTTATAATTTTATATTTAATTATCGTGAATATCATTTTTAATGCCATATTTTTTTTTATTACTTGTTGGAAAAGTTGTCATCAAAATCATGATTTTGTTGATTTGCTTTTGAAGATTTGATTTAATACAATTTTGCGGCTATTATTAGTGAGATTTGTGCGGTGAGTTTAATCTAATATATTATTTTGAGCTTTGGTAGATAAATATTCTCACGTGATTTGTTCAAACGTAGAATTAAAAGATAACATCATTTGATAACCTCTCTTTCTAAATTCACAAATGCGTGAAGACTCTGGTGCTCCCTTTAAAGTTGGGAGCACCACACACACGAATCACACTAGATTTTATCCCCACTTGACCATGCATGCACCATCTTCTCCAATCTTGTGAATTGGGTCTCGAGGAATAAGAGGCTTCAAGCCTTTACCAATTTGGTTGAAGATCTACAAGGAGAAATAGAGAGACTATTTTACGTGTGGGATCTTGTGGTTTGCTGTATCTAATCGGAAGTTTTGTGATTAAATATCTAGCCCGATGCAGTCCCAGTTTGGTGGTGAGGTTGAGGTGGTAGTCGAACGAGGAAATGGGAATGGGGAGAGAGCGAGGCACAGTGAGGGGAAGCAAGAGAGATCGAGAGATACATGCAGTGCATCGCGGCACGTGGAGGACGGGGTGCCATTGCGGTGGAGCCATGGAGGAAGAGCCTGTGACCAGGGAGGGAGAGAGAGAGAGAGAGAGATTGGTGCATTTTATGTGCACCACACATCGATGGAGTATAGGTGTTATATATATAATCTCCACCAATGATATTAAGATGAATATTTAAAATTAGGAGTGTGCGGTGCTCTCTACTTGGTAAGGAGCATTGCAGGATTTGCCAATCTTGTAAAATTGCACTGCCCTACCCTCCCCATCAGGGTTCACAAGCCTGCCTCCTCCGTGTTAGAACCCTCCTGACACCATTGCTACAGCACTATCGTTATCTTAAACATTATGTATGTTCCAAGTTCCATGCAATGATATAAACATGATTTTAACAAGCCCAGTATCATGCTAAATGGGGAAGCAATGCTACGGCTACCGGTATATATATATATATATATATATAAAACAAGACAACAAAGAATGAGCCCATATCAAAGAATAAAAAGTATCATATAATAATGACTTTATTCTATATCCTGTACAATTCAATCACGGTACAATTTAACCTCTCCTTCTCAGCCTAATTTAATATGAACTATAAAGCTCGTGGGATCTCCAAGCCTACAACAACAAAAAGCTTTAGGTATAACTCGTAACATCACCATGGCAACAAACTATACCCAGCCTTCATTATACACCAGCCTCAATCCGGGCCCAGTAGCACGTAAGAATTAATTAAAGAACAATGATGTGTGCATAAATATTCTCGCAAAAGCCTCAAACAATATGTAGGAGTAGATGAGATTTTTATGATGTGTGTAAGGTAGTTATCAAAAAATAAATAAAAAATCTGTCACTCCTTTTTGTGAGGCTTTTCTGAGAACACTTGTCTGCACATCTATCAGTTGTCTTCATTAATGTTCTAATCACCTCGAAATGTACCTGTTGCAAAACTGAGGCACGGGGTTTCATAGAATTTCAAACCCAATTTGTGTGGAAGATGTTCTCTATAAGGTTCTAATGGCAGTCTGGTTTGTACATATGCAAGAGCACTCAGGTTCCTTTCTGACCACCCTTTTCTCGCGGTTAATCATCAGTTTAATCAAGGGTAGCTTTTTGGAAACTTGACGCCAAATCTCATCAACTGCCCCATCCGGTTCTTCATATTCAAAGTATCGCTTCACCTGAAAGCAGATGAATTAAGTTACTACCCTGACATAACAGAGGGAAAAGAAATCAAAATAAAAGTTAACTAGAATACCCTCCTATAACTTGTTTCATCAAATAGAAATTATTAAAAAATAAAAGTAACTTAAAAATATAGAAGAAAGATTCAGATAAAGTAAAACTAAAGTTAATACTGTTAGCCATTCAAATTAGAGATAGTTGTTTGTACCATCTATAATTTCGGCTTGAGCAGCTAGAACGGGGCAACAATGCATGCAAGATAAGCATACCAGAATACAAGGATAAAGGATTCAAGGGTGTCCATGATTAATAACCTACGTATAGTGGAGAAGCAATGAGAACCTATCAAATTAATTCAGGTTTCCTACTCGGTTTTGTTTTAACAAATCATGAAAACCTCAATTGCCATGGGTCTCAATGAGCATTACTACTATAACATGTACCTAAGCATTTATTGAAGGACTAGAAGCTCAAAGGAGAGGACTGAGGATAAAAGGATTCTTGTTTTGCACTAAAAGAGGACCTACTCCAATAAAATTTATTAAACATATAAGTAGCAGCATAACAGAAAATCAATGAGAAACTGCACACACATTTTTTTCCGGTTTACAAATGAGGCGAAAATGTAAAGGAAACACTATTGGCCATAAGTAACTAAGTCAATCAGTTTTCACCAAATCTCAGTGTCTAGACATCACTATCTTTTTTTTTTTTTGCCGTTGAACCATGTCAAAACTCCATATAAAAAAACAGCAGAAAAAATGCAATAGGAGGAGTGCAATAGTAGCAATATATTTCATAGATTTTACTTCAAATT
The DNA here is from genome assembly GCA_031216105.1 of Dalbergia cultrata. NCBI lineage: Eukaryota > Viridiplantae > Streptophyta > Magnoliopsida > Fabales > Fabaceae > Dalbergia > Dalbergia cultrata. The sequence continues at coordinate 18,341,412 of CM062348.1, read as the reverse complement.
AAATTATGCCGGCAATACTAACCTCTTTTAGTTCTTTCTGATATTCTAGGATCCTATCAGGGGTCACAGCTTTCAACTTGGAGACCAAATATCCTGGCTTTATAGCAGAACCAGTTTCTACAAATACAGCAATCTTCCTATAGTCTATAGTATCTTCAAAAGGCAACTCAATACTATCACTGACAATCACCGGAATGCACAAGCTAACTATAGCATCAAACAGTCGACAAGCCGATGGAGTATCTCCAGCAGGATGTAAACAGAACTTTGATGTATGCATGCCTTGTGAAGCTGCCCGTCTACTCTCTCTGGATTGTGCTCCATGTTTTATTATGACATCCTCTTCCTTTTCTAGAATTTGAAAGAGTGTATCACGAACTTTCCCTCCCTGTAAAACAGAGAGGACAGAAAAGAAATGATATTACAACTTAATAAGAACCCGTGTCCATGAATGAAGTATCTCGATCAAAGGCATTGTTCTGGTTATTTAAGCACATACAATAAAACAACACTGTCATGGTACAAAGCTCATATGTTTTCAGGAGAAAACAGTGGGGAAACTGATTGTAGAGATACCGAGTGGTACAAACATATGACCACCAAACGTAGAAGGTAGAACATCACCCAAGTTAAGTTAAATGAATGTATTACTAATGGAAAGGGAAGTCTTAGGAGAAGATATGTGAGCATAACAGAATTGATATCGTATCCAGCAAGCTTCCATGAAGCAAAAGACGAAAAAAGAGAAGTCTGGTTTTGCCAACAGGCAGCTAAGAAGAAATTTGGGAAAAACCTTAAATTGATCAGTTTAGTCCCAAAAAATTTGAGACATTAATTTAGTCCGAAAAATTAAAAGAAGTTTGGACTAAGTTGAAATGAATTTTAATCTTTAAAGGACCAAATTGATGTTCATTCTATTATAGGATTGTTTCTAAACACACCCAGTAAAGCATTTTTTTTCCCCCTCAAATCCAGCTAGAGCAAAGAGAATATCAAAGCTTCAAATTAGTAGGAAGGGAACCCCAAAAATAATGATAATAATAATAATTCATCATCTCAGAATCCATAATAAATATATGAGAACGAACTTCAACTCGAGTCACTCAATTATCTGAAAATTCAGCACAAGCAAATGTCAAATTCAAACCCATCACACATGAAGGAAGACAAAACATCAGTCACCTCTTTGCGATACCGATTGCCCATGAAGAACAGCAACGTCTTGCGATTCTGGACGCTGACGTCACCACCATAGCTCCTGATACGGTGCGAGTAAGGCACCACCACGTCCTTCACCAGCGAACCCTGGTCAGGTCTCAACCTCCCGAAATCCGCCACAAGGAGCACGCAGTTCCTGACCCGATCCAACACCCGATACATCGCATTCGGATCCGACGCCACCACCACGTGGTCCCTCCCTCCACTCCTCTTCCAGTACTCCTGCGCCCCCAGCCAATCCACCAGCGCCTCCTGGTTCTCCTCGTCGCTGTAAGCCGGTTTCTCCGGACCCGGACCCGAACCCGGGGGCCGAACCGGGTTCACGATCAGGCTCAGCGACGAGAAGAACGGCACGAAGAACAGGTCCGCCTCCTCGGGATCCGAGACGCGGACGACGGGCGATCCGGCACGGTCTGATTCGGGTCGGGTTAGATCCGAGAAGAGGTACCACTCGGCCATGTGCTGGTGGCCGGGGTATTTGAGCGACGCGACGTTGTGGACGGCGCGTGCTCCACGCGCCAGGGAGTGGTGCTGGATGACGCCGTAGGTGAACCTGTGGGGGAGATCGTAGAGGTAGATTTTGACGGCGGCGGTGGTGGAGGGGGAGCGGGCGGCTCCGGCGGCGGCGAGGAAGGCGGAGTGCAAGGGGAGGGAGGATGAGGAGATGGTGGCGGCGTCGAGGGTGGGGTTGAAGAAGGCGTTGAAGAGGGCGTAGAGGGCGAGGATGAGGGAGAAGGTGATTAGGGTTTGCTTGAGGAGGGGTTTTCGCGTCATCGCGAGGAAGAGCGCGTGGAGGCGAAAGAAGAGAGTGGGCTTTGGTTTTCTGGTTTTGGCCTTTGCTCCTACTTCGTCCATGCTTTTGCTAAGGTGCGTCGCCAACGGCATCGCTTCTTTTGTTCCCCTTCGTATATACGAGGAACAGGATACAAGGATTTTTTTCCCCCTTTATTTTTATTATTTTTTAAATGTTTGTTACGTGTTTCTGCTCCTTCTGCTAAATTCTCCACGGTTGAAAAGATTATCTTTTCTGTTTCCTATAATGTACTGATCGTGATTCTTATACTCGCTGTGTTGTTTGGACGCATTCTGGAAAAAAATTAGGAGGGGTTACTGACTTCGATTTTGCAAATATGTGCTTACTATGAGGCTGTGGATGATTACATACCATTGATTACTGAAGGCTTGATTATTTTGATTAAAAAATTCATAGATAAATACTTGAAGGACAATATCTTTTTAAAATAATAAAAAAATGTGTTTTTGAAATAAAAAAGAAAGAAAAAATAAACAATCTTATTCGGGATTGACTAAAAACAGTTTTATTTGACAAAAAAATAGAGAGAGAGCAAACGTGCATAGTGAAATGGAGTGTTGACGGGCTAAAGATTTTGATTTAGATGTAATTTTTCAACTCTCGTCTTACAAGTAAAGTTCATTGAAAACTCAACTCATTTCTATTGAGTTAAACTCGTTTGATTTGATAATTGCTTATAAACTACGAAGCCTTATCACTTTTGGATTTATTCTTTTGAATGGATCTTAAAGGTAGTGTGGCACCTAGGCTAAAAATTCTTATTTTGTCCTTGGAGTTGTATTATTATTTTACTTAATTAATGGTCACATAAAAAATTCTACAACTTTAGAAAATGTTACTTTCTCCATTTCATAATAATCGTCATTTCATTTTTTTTCATGTTTCAAAATATCTCTTCATTTTTAATATTTGGGTCAAATTAATTTTTATTTATACCGTTAATATAAATGTGTTAGTTAAGTAATTAATATATTTACTAATATGAGAAATAATAACTATACAAGAATAATTTTATCAATTTATATAATTTTCTTATCATGATATTTCTTTATTTTTATTAATATAGTTATTGTTTGATTTTCACAGATATTCTGAAAGAGATAGAATATAAATTTATTATAAACTTGTAGTTGTACTAGACATTCATATAATTAATTTTTTTACTAGTGTATTCTTTAAAATAATGAGTATAAAAGTTAATTATATTTATCTATATAATTTTATAAAATTGGATGATAATATAAATATTTTTTGCATTAATTACTGAATCAAAACTAAATCATATATATAACCACATTTATAATCTCTTGAACAACATCCCATTAACAAATTTAATTTCTAGCTTAACTTGTATAGGGTGTGTTTGAACTGGCGTCTAAGCTTGCCAAACTGGCGTTCATGTCCTTGAACGTTGCACCCATTGGTTTTGGCCTCAAGCATTAGTTTTGGCCAACGCAACAAATATTTGCTTTTGCATTCATGTTTCTATTTTTCAAAAATAAAAGTGACATATGATATTTTGACTACCCAAAAACATTTTAGTAATTTTATTAGTCTCTTTCAAATATATTTCATAAATATTTTTTATATATATTTGCAATTTTATTAAGTAAAATTTTTATTTAATTTAAAAAATAATTATACATACTAAAAGATAAAAAATTAGCATTTATATAATTATCCAAGTATATGTAAAAAGTAAAATAAAATAAAAGAGAAATATTAACTTAAAATATGAAACTTATACTCTTTCCTTTTCACTCCATTTGTCTAAATACAAAAAAGTATATAGATGAAAAAATAATAAATGTATATCTTGCTATTGATAAAAAAAAATTATACAACACCAAATTACCCCTATTAAACACTTGCATATTACCTATAATAATGACATAATCATTCATATTATAGTAGAACTGAAAAACAAAATAATGCTCATTGATATAATAAATGGACAATATTTTGCTATAAATTAAAAAAAAAAAATGGACGGATGAAGTCAAAGAGAGAGTACCCTTTTTAGTAAATATACATCTATCAAAATCCTTTGGATTAATGTTATTCAAACAATATTCATTATATCATAATCACTCACAAGATAAAATTCCCAAAAATAAATAATGTTGTCATCAACTTACTTTTAGTCAAAATCAATTTTACAAAATCATGTTGACAAAATCCTATTTACAAACTCTAATTCAAACACACACAATTGTGTTAAGTAACTTCGACATAAACATCAAAGTGACACATTAAATGCTAAAATGTAATTTTAAATGGAATAAACCTTAAAAAAAATCAATTTAATTTAAGAGTTTATGTAATAACTGGTGTGCACATGTAATACCTGATATACACGTGTCAGTAGATAAGTTTCGGGTGATCCTAAGATCCCCCGGGACCCACCCGTATTACCGGGTTCGAGTTTTTTTGCTAAGTTTGGAACCCTATACCTCAATGAAGGGCTATATGTTAGAGCCACTTTCTTGGAATCAAAAGTCCCGGTAATTGCTCACTAGATGGATATGATTTGAAAAGTGATTTTTAATGAATTTTAGGAAACTTCTAGATATTTCATTTCTAGCCCCTAAGTTTAGAAAATCGCCGGAATTCCAGAATTTAAACTAAAACTCAAACGAGATTTTGATTGGTTGGGGTTTTGATTTTTTTATATTTTATTTGAATTCAAATGGGGGTATTTCTTATTTACATTTATGTTTTAAAGTTAATAGGAAATAAAGAAATGATTTAACTTAAAATAAGGAAATGTAAATAATCATGACAGCAACATGTCTGTTGTTATATTAGCAAAATGTTGCTGATATAAGCTCTTGTTGTCATGGTTGTTGTCCATGGCTCTTGTTGTCATTAACTTTATTCTTTGTCCACAACCTGTAGCTTCTGTATTCTTGTCGCCCACGGCTTTGCTATGTGGTCATCTACCGCTAAGCTTTTTGCTGTGTTGCTGTCCACGGCTGGCTGTTAGACCTTGCTATCCATGGCTGGCTATTAGATCTTGCTATCCATGGCTGGCTGTTAGACCTTGCTGTCCACGGCTAGAAATTTTAAAAGAGTAGTGAAAGTGTTTGATGACAGCAAAATGTTGTTGTCATAGAGTTCCCACAACTGAGCATGAGCTTCCACAGCTGAGCATGAGTTTCCCACAGCTGAGAATGAGTTCCAACAGCTGGGAATAAGTTCTCAAAGCTGGGAATGAAATTCCACAGCTAGGAATGAGTTTTCACAGCTGGGAATGGGTTTCCACGGCTAGGAATGTAGCTCCACAGCTGTGATAAGTTTGTTACAGCTAAGGCCTTAAGTGCACAGTACTCATAAGTGCACAGTACCCCGCACAACAAAAACACGAACGGAGGGGATAAAACCTTTCCCCCTTATTTTCCTTCCATTTCCTTGAACCAGAAACTCTCCCCTCTCCTTTTTCTCTCATTTTTTCTTCAACCCCATTCCAACTTGCTCCCATAAATCATCAAGGTGAGTATATGTTATAAGATATTGTCTCCTTTGTCACCATTCTTGCACATTCTCAAAATGGGCATTTTTATTTCTCTCTTTTTGTTAAGTGGGGGTGCTCCCCCAATATTGTTAGGGCTAGATTAGAATTATTTAAGTATTGATAAATTTTAATATTGAGTTTTTGGTTATTTTAGTCGACATGGTGTCTCCCCCTGCTCCCCGGAGCTCAGTTAGAGTTGACGTCAACTCTCCCTCCCCTTCAGGTGAGTAGGTTTGAACTCATAGCCTTATTTTTTGTCATTACAAGTATGTTTTATGCATGATAGTTATTAAATATGAGGCTAGAGACAAGATAAAGTGTATATTATGATTTTATATGCTTATGCAAGCTAGAGAAAATTTTGATTTATGATAATAGTATGAAAATGAAATTTAGAAAACTATGGGACCATAATTGCTATGACGTGTGTGATGAAAATGTTTTATATGTTTATGAAGAGACTTATTGCAAGAATATATGCTTTAATAAGTTGTTATTTTATTAAACATGTTTTGAGAGTTTATGATATCTTATTATTTCAAGACTTGAGATTTATAAATATGGTTTTAGAGTCTCAGTCGAAATATATATATATATATATGTGTGTGTGAACAAGAGTGTGATCTAGCTTGGAATAAATTATGTTATTTGATTTGAGAATATTATGGTTAAAAACCCCAACATTTGAACTATGATTTTAGTATTATCAAGTATATAAAGAAATATGTTAGTAAACATGTGAATTTAGAAACTTAGTTTTATGGTACCAGGAGGTATGGAATTCAATATGATTCTTAACAACTGCCAGATACATATTCTGTGGGCTTGAAATCGGAACGCCTTCAAGCGGTGAACCCTTGGACTCGATTTTCACAGCCACAATTATGCTAAAGTCAACTTGTAGAGTTATATGAGTTCGGAACTCTCAGAGTACTAAGAATTTAGGGGCTTTTGTTCGCCAGGGACTGAGCACCCACCCTTCAGACTTAAATGATTTTATAAGTATCTAAATATTTTATGATTTCAAGAGTAGAGTAATTATACAAAGTTTTAAACCCAGAGAAGAGTCAGGGCGGAGTTTTAGAGAAAATTTTTAGTTTATGATTTAGAGATTTGACAGTAGCTATAGAAAAATAAACAGTGAGTTAACGGCTGAGAAAAATGATCGTTAACTTTGGTACCAAGTTGTCCTTAGAGCCAATATCATAGAGTAGAAATGGAACCTAGTTAGGTGTCCGATTCGGATCGTTACGGATCCTAGAGATTAGAAAAATTCGCTATGTCATAGTTGACATGCATAGCTAGAGAATATATCGTTATGCAATGCATAACTAGAGATCCATGTTTCTCTATTAGCATATAGTTATTTATGTCATCAAAGGTTATTTATGATTTTAGAGATTATTTGATTTACGAGTTATTACATATATGTATAGAAAATGATTTATTGCTAAAGTAAGAACTCAGATATGTGTTCCTATGAATTTGTAAATGTAGAGAGAACTTTTATATAGTTATGCCTATATATATCAAATGGTTTGTGATTGCTGCATGTATATTAATTATTGTATCTTCTTAGTTGTCCCATATGGGTGATGGGTGAAAGCTCACTCACTGAATCCATTGACTCACCCCTCTCCATTCCTTTCATAGTTGCAGGTACAGGTGTTCTTCCACCTCCAGCTCTATAGACTCAGTTGCTCTCAGTGGTGAGCCTTATCTTGATGCAAGGCTTACTTAGGTTTCTGTCAGTTTAGAGAGCTCCAATAGTTTTGCAGGCAAGATCCAAGCCACACATGTATTTTGAGATGTTATAGATAAATTCAGAGATTATGTATTTCCCTATATGTTTTAGAGCTCAAGACTGTATTTTGAAATATAGACTATGCTTAGAGATTTATGTGAAAGCTAATGATAAAGAATTTATAATTCAACCTTCAAATCTTAACTAGATTTCAGAGCACGACAAAAATGTTTTAGATTTATATATGTGAATATTTCAGTTTTTATGGATTTGAATATTATATTTTAATTAAAGAAAAAGATAAGGATTTGCAAGAAAATTTCACTTTAAATATGATATTACACTATTTTATGCATTTAGAGAGATACGTCACCCAGAAGGCTTACGTGGGGATGGGATTCTTCACATGCCCAGATACCACGGCAACGCGTTTTGGGTGGTTGATGTCCACACCAAGAACAAAGTCGTGAGGGGCGCCAGGCCTCAAAGCGGACAATATTGCAATGCCGGGGGTCTGGGCTGTTACAGTTTAATTTTTATATAATGATAATATAAATTCTTTACATTATATTTTTTTAAACAATAAGTGTGAAACTTAACTACTTTTATTAATATAATAATACAAATTGGATAACATTATAAAAAAGTTTTATCATATCACTGCGTAGAAATCAAACTTAGTTTAAATTGTCATTTTTCATGAATTTTCAAATCTGTTTCTTTTCCTTTATACACCAAGTCTCCGAGTTTTTTACTTATATAAAATGAATAAAATGGTATATTATATTTATATTTTGAACTGAAAAGAATTACATGAATGTACTATTTTTTATATTATAGAAATCGATTTAAACTGATTTCAGTGTTAAAAATTGAAACCAAATATACAAAAACATTAAAATCAACTTAAATCGCTTTACCCTAATCAATTCAAGTCAATTTATCGTGAATGTCAAAGAATATATTCAAAATGAATCGATTTTGGGTAAATGTCAAATGTGATAGAAATGTGTCAGAAAGTCCCAAAAATCGATTTAAATCGATTCTATAATAGATTTTGGGTAAGTACTGAATTGCAGCTAAGTACTGAACTGTAGCTATGTAACTTGTGCACATGGATTTATTGCATTGCTACTATAATCGATTTAAATCGATTTTAGGTAAGTACTGAACTATAGTTATGTAACTTGCGCACATGGATTTATTGCATTGCTACCTACAAGTGTCATCTAAAATCGATTTAAATCGATTTTTGGGACTTTCTAGCACATGTCTGCCACATCTAACATTTTCCTAAAATCGATTCAAATTGATTTTGCACATATTCTGATATAGTCTGACATACATAGTAAATCGACTTAAATCAATTTTAATACTTTTGTATATCTGGTTGGTATTTTTAACACTGGGATCAGTTTAAATCGATTTCTATAATATAAAAAGCTGGACATTCATGTAATTCTTTTCAGTTTGGGATATATATATATATATATATGGCCCACATTTACTCACCTCACTTCCATAATAAATCACTTTTCTTAAACATAAAGAAACAAACTAATGCACTCCTAGCTCTCTGGCTAATGGGGTGGCAGCAAGATTCCTTCTCTGTAACTCACAAATAATGCATTCACTCACATGATTTATTTTTTTTCCCAACGATACTTAATATCTTCAGGTAATATTTGTAATTTATCCATCTAATTAGCCGCATGTACACAGTACGGGTATCTAATGATTAATAAGCGAATAACTTATTTATTTATTTTATATGTTTATTCTTCAGGACCTCAGTAGGGGTGGGAACAGACCAGGCGGCCTGTCAGGGGCCTGTGGCTTGGCCTGGCCTGGCCTGGCCTGTTAAAAAATTAAGTTTAGGCTTAGGCCTACTCAAAAGCCTGTTTCATTTAATAGGCCAGGCCTAGGCTCGCTTTATAGCCTGCTGAGCCTGTCAGGCCAGCCTGGATCTGAGCATGTTTAACCATTATATATAAATTTGTTTTAATTTTATAAAACTTAATATGTGGGGGATCGAACCAAGACACCCACGTTTCATAAAAGTGAACTTTACCACTAAACCACTGTTCTTTGTTGTGTTGTTGTTGAAGTTTTTTTATCTAAATTTAAAACCTTTAAATCTCCTAATATATATAACCAATTCACTTAACAGTTTCCCAAATCACAAATTCACAACCCCAAATTGAGAGAACCATTTTTCTCTCCTTTGCACCGCCCTGCCCCTAGCCCCAGGAAGACACCACCACCCCACCATGCCGATCATTGCCACCTCGAGACACGCCCAGATTGGTTGCCGCGACGCCACATGCCGTTCGTCGCCGCGTCGCCACCACTCATCCGTTGCCTCGTCACCGCCAGTCGCGAGCATTGCTTCTCATCTCCTCCTCCTCCTCCTCCTCCTCCACCTCTTTCTCTCAGGTCGTAGCTTGCAACTCGAAGCCACCATGTACTTCGTCGTCACTCCTTGCTACAACTCGCATCCATGGCGCCGCCTTCCCTTCTCACCAGTGACCACACCGTTGCAGCCACCACTGAGTTGTTCCCCAATTAAAATGAATGAACATTGTTGCAAATGGATACAAAAAGAATGGTGTAGATTGCTAGAAAAACAAGTTGGTGTCATTAGTTAATTTTGGTTTTAGTATTTTTTATTATACCTGTTTATAGTTTTGACTACAATGGAAATTCCTTTGGTTCTTTGTGTTTGAAAGGTTCTTCCAGGAAACTCTTTTGAATTTTTTTTTCCTTTCTTTCTTTTCAATAAATTTACTTTGAATTTACAGATGCAATGTTCTAATATTTAAGTGTTTGTCTTTAATTTGTGTCATTTTGTGTTTTGTTGCTGTTTGGCTTGTGACTTGTGACCTATTTTTTAATTTTTTAGAATGGTATGCTGTCTAAACAAGCTTTAGGCCAGGTCAGGCCAATGAACAGGCCAGGCTCAGACCTAAAAAGTTACCTATAGTAGGCCACAGGCCAGGCTCAAGCCTAATATTTGTGGTGTAGGCCTGGCCTGTTACGAGCAAGGCCTGGCCTGTTAAGAGCAAAGCCTGGCCTGGCCTGGCCTGTTCCCACCCCTGGACCTCAGTCTACAAATGATTGGTCCCTTTTTATTCTTAGGCGAAGCACTTGGGCTGCGTATGAAATATGGAAGAATCTCGTTCAATAATATATTATTATGTCAATAAAAAGGATAAAATTTTGCATTTATTACTTAAATGGTCATACAAATTAAATAATTTAATTAAATGACAGTATAAAAAGATTTACATTGTTAGTGCATATAAATGAAACTCATTATAAAAAATATTATCTATACATAAAGTTTAGATTTTTTAAAAAATATTTGAAAATTAATGCATCAATGATTAAATATTTTGGTTATATTTTTGTAAATTTAATAAAATAATAAATATTTAATAATGTATTATTATATAAGTAAAAGTGATTAAGTCTTACATTAATTACTTGAAAGATCATGAAAATTGAATGATTTAATCAATGACAATATGAAAAAGTTTACATTATCGATGCGTACAAATTTAACTCATTATGGAAACTATTATCTATACATAAAGTTTAGACAGTTTTTAAATGTATTTGAAAATTAATGTATAAATAATTAAAAACTTTAGTTATATCTTTGTAAATATAATAAAATAATCAATAGTATATGAAAAATTATTTCATAGACTTTTACTTATATAGCTAAAATACAAGATTATTGACACATTTTTATATTTATTTTTCATATTTTTGCTTACATATTTGCTACTTAGATAACTATCTATTTATCTATGTATAATTTCGTATATACAAAGGAGAAAAAAAAAGCGCCTAGAGTTATTGTTTATGGAGAACAAATAAATAATTATTTTCAACGGTATACCAAAAAATGATAGTATTCATGAATTAGTTGTATCAAGCGTGCGACTAGCCTCAGCAGGGAGGGTATGCGCATTTATGAAATTGAACACAGTTAATGAACTTCAACATCAACGTATAAAAACGAGTTAACTTACATCCAACACGTCGTGATCGAACAGTGGATCCATTCCTTCTCACTATAAAAATAAATTTTCACGTGCCTCACACTTCAAAGTTTCCACCATGATTTTTCATTGAGAAATGTTAACTTTGACTGATATTTTGAAGGTTTCTTGTGGATACACTCACATTCACTATTAAATGAAGTGTATAATCTAAATTAAGTGGGATTCACATCTAATTTAAAGATTAATAAAAGAGTATTGACATATTATCCCACAAAATAAGAGTCAAAATAGCTCTACTCTTCTTCATGGAACCTATCTATTTCTTAGTACACTTCAAAGCTCTTGCTATCTCTAGTCCCATACTGCAATTAGAACATTCCCGTGGAACTAGATTGAGATGTGTAGAGGGGGGACACCATTTCGAAGACACGAATTTCTTAGTAACCACTGGTTCAATACCACAAATCATCATCTAAGAAAGCTGTCACTGCGTAGTTGTATGAATGTGACCGCTATTGATTCACATTATTGGAGCCTTAAATTTGGGCGGTTGATATATAAGAAGTTTATGAATGAATTGAAACTGAATGCTTACCTTGATTCGGTGTTTACAAGAAAATATCAAGAGTGCATTTACAAAAGAATTTCCTTTTTCCTTATATATTAAAAGTTTAGTGATAAAAAAAGAAGCTCATTTCACTCGAGAGTCAAAATATATCTTGGGCCCAGTAAGTACTTACAAAAATACTTATAAATCATACGAGACACTTGCATTTTCTAATCTAGTGGCGCTGCAAATCCCCTTAACCAAAGCCTTCTATTAAAACACAGTTGGGGAAACTAGCTGTAATACCCTAGTTTAAATAAAAATGTTAGAAATATTTCTTGAACTAGGAAGGGTGCTGATTATCCATATCTGTCATTTCGGGTCTTGAATTTCACTAAGTGTGGATCATACACATTCTTGGAGGGCTATATAATATAATTGCATTCTTGGGATAAAAAATCACAGTAATTGTTCTCAAAAGAAAAATAAGTTAAAGAGCAATTTTTAATGCATTTTAGTCAACAAGTTTATGAAAGCTAAAAAATTTCTAAATTTGAACTAAAACCCAAAATTTGGATTCTAATTTGTTGAAATTTTAATTTTTGTAATATCTTATTTGAATGTAAATGGGGAGTATTTCCTTATTTACTCTAAATCTTAAATAAATTAGGATATTAATTTAAAATTAAGAAATGTAAACAAATGAGTATTGAGACAATGCATCTCAGTACACACCAACACTTAAGTTATTGCTCAAGAAACTGAGAAAAACCATTCTGAAGAGTGCTGCAGTGCTCAACGATCAGGTAACAGTAAGGCAATGCGGTAGTAGAATTTATGCTATTTAGTGAGCACTACAGTGGTCAAAATTTTTATAAAACCCCATTTTTCGGGATCTAGAATGTAATAGCCCATACTGCTTTATGGATTGACGACTATCCCCAAAAACCAACATGGATCTAGATGCATTTTCTTTTCGGTAGCCCATCACTAAAGAACTCCATGATTAAGTGTGCTTAACTTGGAGCAATTTTGGGATGGGTGACCTCCTTGGTAAAAGCTTTCCCAGGAAGCATGTGAGTGATGACAAAGCATGCTGAAAAGACCCGTGCTGATTTGCTCGAACAGTAATCTTCTTTTTGGTAGCCCATCACTAAAGAACTCCATGGTTAAGCGTGTTTAACTTGAAACAATTTTGGGAAGGGTGACTTCCTAGGAAGCTTTTCTAGAAAGCATGTGAGTAAGGACAAAGCACGCTGAAAGGACCCGTATTGGTTTGTGGGGACAGTCATCTATCCACAAAGCAGCATGTGCTGTTACAAATAGTATCAGAGCTGTGTCTCTCCCAGTACGGTGTGGTTCGGGGACAAACCAAGCTGAAATTGGTGGGCATGTAGCACCAAGACAAAGGCGAGGAATGATCACCGGTGCAAAGAAGGCATAAACAATGAGCGGCTCCTCACAGGACCTTTTAAGCTAAGGGGTACATGAATGAACTAATTACACACCTGAATGAGAGGGATCCGAAGACTGTATAGGTATGAAACTTGTAACATCCCTTTTTTTAATAATAATAATAATAAAAATAATAATAATGATAAAATAAAATAGTTTGTGTACCATATATCAAATTCAAATATTTTATTGGTCTTACTTAATAATTTTACATCAACATCTATTTTAAATATTAGATCAAAATTTTAAAATATAGATATTAACTGTTTAAGGTGAGACCATAAATTGTTAGTAATGAACTCAAAATATATTATACTAAGTTAAGAATAAAATTTATTAAGAGTAATAGGTAATAATATGTTAAGTATTAATAATTAAGGTGTATAATTTTTGTACAAAAAAAATAATGTATACAATATATATATATATAAAATGGTGGGCGGCGCACACAGGCACCACCACTTACCCACAAAAACGCACCATAGAAATGAAATTTCTGTTGGCGTGCGTTGAATATAAATATGTGTTGTGTGTGCGCAGTGTGTGTATGTGAGCACAAAGGAAAGAAAAGAAAAGAAAAAGTGAGAGAGAGCGTAAGAGAGGCAGAGAGTGACGAGGAGAGAGGAGAGAGAAGAGAAAGAGAAAAAGTAAGGTTAGTATATAAAGTTCAACTAGTCCACATAATTTTCATCTGCCAGCCAATTTAAAGGTAGGAATGAATTTATTTATGCAAAATAAAACCATGGTTACAATTATTATTACTATTACTTATTTTATATACTGTCATTTTACATTACAGATACTCATTGTTGTTTATTATTGTTATTCTTTTATAATTATGAAATTGAATATTGGTTAAAATAATATTAATAAAATTCCCTTCTCTCCTTACCGGTCCCGTCGGTTCACCGCGCTCCGGTTTCTTTTTATCACTAAATTATAAATATTCTCTTCTCTCCCTATCGGTCCAGTGCGGACTACCACCGTTCCGATTTCTTTATTTATTTTAATGTTTCTTTATTTTTATGCGAATTGTTCCTTTTTATTTATATTGCTATTTATTATATTATTTATATAATAATATATTAATTTGAGTTGTCAATATTTATATTAATAACTAAATTGACAACTCTATGGGTTAATAAATTTTATTAAGGTATTGATTTATTTAGTTCAATTTATTTATACATAAATTTATAAATGTTATGCATTGATGTTTCACTATTTAAATTAATTCATGAGCTCCTATTATAGATTAATTGTATGATTTCCTTATTATGAAATTATGTACAATAAATATTAAATTAATATAATTAATTAAAACTTGCCGCTAACCACAAGATAAGGCAGAGGGATGTACATGAGATCCTTTTATGTTACCTCCCTTGGTTAGAATGGCGTAAGAGGTTTGCTTTGTCGTTACGATGTAAAGAATAAAGAATGGGAATTCCCTAAGTTAAGGCCTTCAACTATGTGTGAGACAAACAAACAAATGAAAGAGAAATTAAAGTAAAGAAATTACGGATTTAATAAGATTTGTATGACATGTTATACACGGCATATTTTATATGAAAAATGCTTATGTTCATACAATGTTATTGTAACCATGTGTATTTTGCGTGCAGACACGGTTGAAACCAACCATAGTTCAACTATTTTAAAACCATTCATTTCTACTAAGAATTTTCTTAAATTCTCATTTTTCCTTTATTTTATTTCTGGTGGTTTCAGATTAACCAAGTAGCATCGAATGGAAGGCAGATGCTATAAGTTTATGGATTTATGTTTAATTAATGTTTGATTTTATGTTACAATTTTGTAGAAATATTCAGTTTGTACCTAATGACATTAAGTTGTCATGCTAGAACCTTATGTTTGTAATCTTTTTACTTAATGTAAACTGTGGTGCTTGATGTATAAAATTATATAATTAGTTTCTGTACGAACGAGTGTTACATTTATGGTATCAGAGCCCCGTTCTCTGGCTATTATAGAAGTTATATGTAGATTGAGTCTCTTTTATTTGCATATCATGGCCCTAGTTTCTCTCTGCATGCCTTATAGTATTCTCAATGCACTAAATATACAATATTGAGCCTGATCAACTCAATATTGGGTTGTTTATGCACTTGTAGGACTATATGGCATCAGGAGATCAAGAAATCCCAGAAGATCAGAGTGCACCAAATGTCACTCCATCAGGGATGATGGGAGCCATGATGAGTCTAGCTGAAGCTGTCAAAGGCCAGACAGAATTAAATAGGATGCTGTTTCAACAAATGCAAGAGACTCAACATAGGAATAATCATCATAATGGGGAAAATAGTGGAAACCTTATTGGGGGAACACTAGTAACTAATCACAACTACCATGGGCTATCAGAGTTTAGGAAAGCCTCACCACCTTCATTCCATGGGGAATATGACCCAATTCTGAAAAATGGGTCATGCAACTTGAAAAGATTTTTAGTGTTTTGGGATGTACAAATATGCAAAAGTAGTCTTTGCTACCTATATGTTAGAAGGGGAAGCAGAGCATTGGTGGAGGGGTGCCAAAGTACATTAGAGTCTAGCAAACTGAAATTTCTTGGGAGATATTTACGACCACTTTCTTTGATAAGTATTTCCCTGATAATGTTAAGGATGAGAAAGAAGCTGAGTTTATACAACTCAAGCAGGGGAATTTGACCATAGGTCAGTATGTGGCTAGATTCGATGAACTTTCCAAATTTTCCTCTTACCTGAAAGGTAATCCGGATGGGCGATGGAAGGCAACAAAATTTGAATTAGGTCTAAGGCCTGAGATTAGAGACAAGGTGTCCACCCTAGAGATTAAAGACTATGCCACTCTAGTCAATAAATGTAGGATAGCCGAAAAAAGCTACCTAGACCTAGAGTCAGAAAAAGAAAGGCAAAATTTTCTCAAAAGAAAAAGGATGATGGAAGCTCAAAAGAAAAATAATTTTAAGAGTGGAGTGAACCCAGGGAAGGGAAAACAATTTCTGACTAGGGAACCTTTATCTACATGTAGTAAGTGTGGAAAATCTCATGGGTCCAAACCTTGCCTTTTTGGACAAAATATTTGTTACCGATGCAGAAAGCCAGGACACTATATCAAGGACTGCACCAATGGGAAACCATTTAATAGCCTTACACTAAGACCACAAAATAAAGGGAGAGTATTTACTCTTAATGGTGAAGAGGCAGATCATTCTTCTAAGATGATCAAAGGTACATGTTTCATAAAAAATTATCCCTTAATTGCATTGTTTGACTCAGGAGCTACACATTCCTTCATATCTATTGACTGCGTCAAGAAGTTAAAATTGTCTCTATCTTATTTGCCTTTTAATCTGTTAGTTTCCACTCCCACAGGAGAAAAAGTTTCCACCTCTTATGCCTATTTACACTGTCCCATTTTAATTAAAGGAATACCTTTTATTATTGATCTTGTTTGTTTACCTTTGTCTGGTGTTGATATCATAATTGGAATGGACTGGATGTCTTCTAATAATATTCTTCTATATTGTCCCAAAAAGCTTGCTTACTTTTACAATGATCCAGTCGAAAAACAAAATTCCTTTGACACCTTTTCCTTAAATGCCACTCAAGTAGAGAAGTGTCTCTTGGATGAAGTTCAAGGGATCCCCCTTTATTCTTTAAATACTGAGGTTGAAAAACATATAAACAGCATACCTTTAGTGAGAGACTTCCCAGAAGTGTTTCCCAAGGATATAGTAAACCTGCCACCAGAAAGAGAAATTGAGTTCTCCATTGATTTAATACCTGGAACAGGACCTCTATCCTTTGCACCTTATAGAATGCCACTTCTAGAGCTTAATGAACTTAAGAAACAAATTGAGGATTTGTTATCCAAAGGATTCATCAGGCCTAGTGTATCACCATGGGGTGCACCAGTTTTGCTGGTCAAGAAAAAGGATGGGAGCATGAGGTTGTGTATAGATTATAGGCAGTTGAATAATGTTACAATTAAAAATAAGTACCCACTCCCTAGAATAGATGACCTATTAGATCAACTTTTAGGAGCATCAATTTTTTCAAAAATCGATTTGAGATCAGGATATCATCAAATAAGAGTAAAGCAAGAAGATATATCTAAGACAGCCTTTAGGACTAGGTATGGTCACTATGAATATCTTGTGATGCCTTTTGGACTTACCAATGCTCCTGTAGTATTTATGGATTACATGAATAGGATTTTTAGGTCTTACCTTGACAAATTTGTGGTAGTCTTTATAGATGATATTCTTATCTATTCAAAGACTAAGGAGGAGCATGAACAACATCTTAGAATAGTGTTGCAAACTTTGAAGGACAAGCAGTTGTATGCTAAGCTAGAAAAATGTGAGTTTTGGATGCAGGAGGTAAAGTTTTTAGGTCATGTGATCACTCAAGGAGGGGTGGCTGTAGATCCAAGCAAGGTTGAAGCCGTAGTTCATTGGGAAAGGCCAAAAACAGTCACTGAGATTAGGAGTTTTCTTGGGTTAGTTGGTTATTACAAGAGGTTCATTAAAGGATTTTCCCAACTAGTTTTACCATTGACTAGGTTAACTAGGAAAAACCAAGCCTTTGAATGGAACTCGACTTGTGAAACTAGCTTTCAAGAATTGAAAGATAGGCTTACCTCTACCCCAGTGTTAATAATTCCAGACCCTAGGAAAAACTTTGTAGTATATTGTGATGCATCCAAGAAAGGACTAGGTTGTGTTTTGATGCAAGAAGGTAGAGTTGTGGCTTATGCTTCTAGGCAACTTAGGTCTCATGAAGAGAACTACCCAACCCATGACCTAGAGTTAGCTGCTGTAGTATTTGCCTTAAAAATTTGGAGACATTATTTATATGGGGTAAAGTTTGAGGTTTATAGTGACCATAAGAGTTTGAAATATCTTTTTGATCAGAAGGAATTGAACATGAGACAAAGAAGATGGGTTGAATTTTTTAAGGACTATGATTTTGAATTAAAATATCATCTTTGGCAAAGCTAATGTTGTAGCTGATGCCTTGAGCAGAAAGTCCTTGCATATGTCTTTGATGATGATGGAAGAGCATAAGTTACTGGAGGAATTTAGGAATTTGAAAATTTCAGTGTCTCTACAACCCCATTGCTTATATGCTAATGAACTTAGAATAGAATCTCATTTGAATGATCAAGTCAAGAATGCCCAAGACAGTGATGAATTTCTAAAGTCCCTCAAAAGCAAGATTCAAGTAGAAAAACTTGAGCATTTCCAACTTGATGAAAAGGGAGCTGTAATGTATGAGGGAAGGTTATGTGTGCCTAATAATGATGAATTGAGAAATCAAATTTTAGCAGAGGCACATTGTAGTACATTCACCATGCATCCAGGAACAACAAAGATGTACCAAGACCTCAAGAAATGGTTTTGGTGGAATGGCATGAAAAGAGACATAGCTAATTTTGTAGCTAAGTGTCTTATTTGTCAAAAGGTTAAGATAGAACACCAAAAACTTGCAGGGTTATTCTGACCTCTAGACATTCTGAATGGAAATGGGATAGCATATCAATGGATTTTGTTGTAGGATTACCAAGAACTCCTTCAGGCTATGATGCTGCATGGGTAATTGTTGATAGGTTAACCAAATCCACCCATATCCTGCCAATGAAGATTAGTTGGCCATTGTATAGGTTAGCTCAAAGCTACATCCAGGAAATTGTAAGGTTACATGGGGTTCCAACTAGCATAGTCTCAGACAGAGATCCTAGATTTACCTCAAAGTTTTGGGTAGCCTTACAAGATGCCTTAGGTACTAAACTTCATTTTAGTACGGCTTACCACCCTCAAACAGATGGTCAGACTGAGAGAACTATCCAAACCTTGGAAGATATGCTTAGAGCCTGTGTGCTAGAATTGCGAGGAAGTTGGGATACTCATCTACCTTTAATAGAGTTTGCCTACAATAATAGTTATCATTCAAGCATAGGCATGGCTCCATTTGAAGCTCTATATGGTAGAAAGTGTAGGTCACCTCTGTGTTGGTTTGAAGTAGGAGAAAAGAGTTTACTAGGACCTGATATAGTACAACAAACCACAGAAAAGATTAAGTTCATTAGGAAAAAATTACTCACTGCACAAAGTAGACAGAAAAGTTATGCTGACAAAAGAAGGAGACCTTTAATATTTAAAGAAGGGGACCATGTCTTCCTTAGAGTCACTCCCACTACTGCAGTTGGTAGAGTCCTTAAATCTAAAAAGTTAAGCCCAAAATTCGTTGGTCCATTCCAAATTCTTAAAAGAATAGGATCGGTTGCATATCAAATTGCACTTCCTCCCAATCTTTCAAATCTTCATAATGTCTTTCATGTCTCTCAGCTCAGAAAGTATTGTTTTGACCCTTCACACATCATAGAATATGAGACAATGCAAGTAAGAGATAATTTAACGTATGAGGCTAAACCAATACAAATCATAGATAGATCTGTCAAAAACTTAAGGGGAAAAGAAATCCCTTTGGTCAAAGTGGTTTGGAAAGGGTTATCACCTGAAGAGGCAACGTGGGAACTAGAAGATGAGATTAAGAAGACCTATCCAAAATTATACCAAACAGGTCAGTGAATTTTGGGGGCAAAATTCCAAAAAGGAGGGGAGAATTGTAACATCCCTTTTTTTAATAATAATAATGATAAAAATAATAATAATGATAAAATAAAATAGTTTATGTACCATGTATCAAATTCAAATATTTTATTGGTCTTACTTAATAATTTTACATCAACATCTATTTTAAATATTAGATCAAAATTTTAAAATATAGATATTAACTGTTTAAGGTGAGACCATAAATTGTTAGCAATGAACTCAAAATATATTATACTAAGTTAAGAATAAAATTTATTAAGAGTAATTTATAATAATATGTTAAGTATTAATAATTAAGTTGTATAATTTTTGTACAAGAAAAATAATGTATACAATATATATATATATATAATGGTGGGTCAAAGACACAGAATCACTTACCCACAAAAACGCACCACAGAAACGAAATTTTTGTTGGCGTGCGTTGAATATAAATATGTGTTGTGTGTGCGCAGTGTGTGTATGTGAGCACAAAGGAAAGAAAAGAAAAGAAAAAGTGAGAGAGAGCGTAAGAGAGGCAGAGAGTGACGAGGAGAGAGGAGAGAGAAGAGAAAGAGAGAAAAAAAAAAGAGAGAAAGAGAAAAAGTAAGGTTAGTATATAAAGTTCAACTAGTCCACATAATTTTCATCTGCCAGCCAATTTAAAGGTAGGAATGAATTTATTTATGCAAAATAAAACCATGGTTACAATTATTATTACTATTACTTATTTTATATACTGTCATTTTATATTACAGATACTCATTGTTGTTTATTATTGTTATTCTTTTATAATTATGGAATTGAATATTGGTTAAAATAATATTAATAAAATCCCTTTCTCTCCTTTCGGTTCACCACACTTCGGTTTCTTTTAATATTTAATTATAAATGTTCCCTTCTCTCCTTACCGGTCCCGTCGGTTCACCGCGCTCCGGTTTCTTTTTATCACTAAATTATAAATATTCTCTTCTCTCCCTATTGGTCCAGTGCGGACTACCAGATTCAGATTTCTTTATTTATTTTAATGTTTCTTTATTTTTATGCGAATTGTTCCTTTTTATTTATATTGCTATTTATTATATTATTTATATAATAATATATTAATTTGAGTTGTCAATGTTTATATTAATAACTAAATTGACAACTCTATGGGTTAATAAATTTTATTAAGGTATTGATTTATTTAGTTCAATTTATTTATACATAAATTTATAAATGTTATGCATTGATGTTTCACTATTTAAATTAATTCATGAGCTCCTATTATAGATTAATTGTATGATTTCCTTATTATGAAATTATGTACAATAAATATTAAATTAATATAATTAATTAAAACTTGCCGCTAACCACAAGATAAGGCAGAGGGATGTACATGAGATCCTTTTATGTTACCTGCCTTGGTTAGAATGGCGTAAGAGGTTTGCTTTGTCGTCACGATGTAAAGAATAAAGAATGGGAATTCCCTAAGTTAAGGCCTTCAACTATGTGTGAGACAAACAAACAAATGAAAGAGAAATTAAAGTAAAGAAATTACGGATTTAATAAGATTTGTATGACATGTTATACACGGCATATTTTATATGAAAAATGCTTATGTTCATACAATGTTATTGTAACCATGTGTATTTTCCGTGCAGACACGGTTGAAACCAACCATAGTTCAACTATTTTAAAACCATTCATTTCTACTGAGAATTTTCTTAAATTCTCATTTTTCCTTTATTTTATTTCTAGTGGTTTCAGATTAACTAAGTAGCATCGAATGGAAGGCAGCTGCTATAAGTTTATGGATTTATGTTTAATTAATGTTTGATTTTATGTTACAATTTTGTAGAAATATTCAGTTTGTACCTAATGACATTAAGTTGTCATGCTAGAACCTTATGTTTGTAATCTTTTTACTTAATGTAAACCGTGGTGCTTCATGTATAAAATTATATAATTAGTTTCTGTACGAACGAGTGTTACAAAACTATACAGTTGAGGATGGCTTATATGAATTGATTTGTACAACCTATACTAGCAAGATGCATCTTCTTTTCAGTAGCCTATCGCTAAAGAACTTTATGGCTAAGTGTGCTTGACTTGGAGCAATTTTGGGATGGATGACCTCCTGGGAAACTTTCCCAGCAAGCATGTGAGTGAAGACAAAGCATGCTGATAAAACCCGTGTTGATTTGTGAGGACAATCTTCCATCCATAAAGCAGCATGGGCTATTACATAGAACACACACATATACATCCCACACTTTCCCCAAACACAGAACTTCGTCTCTCTGCCCCTTCCACCCCCAAATTTCCATTTTCTTTCATTTCTTTCAAGTTTAACATAGATTTTTCCACCTTCCAAGCTCTAAGGTAATGATGTTATTCCTGCTTCCCAAGAGTCCTATTGGTATGAGTCATTCACTGTTCACCTTTCCAAGTGAGTGGATTTGTATCTTGATCTCTATGTTGTGCATTAGTATTATTTTCATAAATATATCACTTACTATTTGATTTTAGAGATTTCTGCAAAGTAGTTTGAGGTCACTATTGGTTTGTATGTTTCAGAACTCCTGGTTTTAGAGCACGAAACTCGTTTTTAATAAAACTAATGGAACCACGTTTGTTATACTGATTTTATGTATAATTTATTATATATGTAATTATTAGAGACTTTTATAATTATTTGAATGAATTTTGGAACTGGATTATATATATGATATAGTTTTATATCAAAAATAAAGTTTAGAGAAAATGATTAGAATTATGATCTTAAACCCCATTATTTCGAAGCATGAGATTGAGTTTTCTAGTTATAAAAAGCTTAATAGTTTGAATCATGCTTTGGATGATTAATTAAAAGGTTTTAAAACATAAATCTTCATGAGATTCAAGACAGTTGATGACTACATATTCTGTGGACTTTAGAAATCACTAATGTGTGCAAAAGGTGATCTCTTGGGCATGATTTCATAGCAACATTTATGCTATGGTCAGACTATTAGAATTAGATGGATTTAGAGCTTACAGAGAATAACAAGGTTTTAAATGTTTTCATATTTATATGAATTTATTTAGTTAGTTTCGACAGTAGCTATAGAACCATCGAGTTAACGGCTGGAATTGATCGTTAATATTGATATCAAGTTATTTCTAAGAGACAATCTCACAGAGTAGAGTAGAGAATGGAACCTGTTTAGGTGTTCAAATTCGATTCTTTAAGAACCACAGAGCAGAGAAACAATTATACCATGCTTGATAGACATAATCACATATCAAACACTGTTGTTTCTTTAGGGTTACGACACTATAAATTTATATGATTCTTAGCATAAAAGTAACTTGAGGAAAAATGTTTTTCTATGATTTCATGAAATAATGATTGAACACACACACACGTGTATGTAATTATGCATAACCTTGAGTTTTGCTGCTATTATTATGATTTCTATGCACTATTTCTTTGGTGCCCCATGAAAGAGAGCTTCAAGTGAGGACTCAATCACCAAGTTTTTTTTAATGAAGATCTCACCCCTCTCATCTTTCCTCTATTATAGATATAACAATTGTTGTAGAATCCCCGTAGCCTTCCTTGTCCCCGCAACAGTAGGATTCAATTGGTAAATTTCACCTAAGTGAAGCATTCCTAGCTCGTTTAGAGTATGGTTGTTGTAAAACTAAATAAATTTATATATATATATATATATATATATATATATATATATATAACTAAATAAATTTATATATATATATATTATGACATATGGATCTTGAATTTGAACTATAAGATACTAGTTGTAATTATTTATGAATTTAAAGAGCGGGTGATTGTATGTAAAAAAAGAGAAATTTGCAGTTTCTTTCAAAGTTTTTATGAATAAAGTATGCATGTAAGAATAGTCACCAGGTCACGCGGCTTACATGAGAATATGATTTCTTACGTGCTAATCACGTGCCAAAATCGGGTTATGACACAGCCTCATGGAGTTTTTCTCATGAAGGTTTAGTTACCCTCCGCCACCCTTTTCATTTTCCTTTTCCTTTACTGTTTTTTTTTTTTTTTAATCTTATGTTGTCTCATAGACTGTTTGGTTTTCTTTTTGATGAGTTTCTTTTGACAGCGTTAGTTCTTTATTCGTAATCGTGCTGCTGTGTGATAAAGTTCATATCTTGATTTCTCACGTTTGCTCACACTTTTGGTGACGTTAGAGTACAGTGTCGCGACAGATGATAAATTATCAACTTATGCTAGTGATGTGTTTTTAGACTCTTGCCGTTTCTATTTTCATCTGAGTGTGCATCACGCCTTCTTTAATCACCCACGGCAAGCTGGGGCTACACCTATATAATCCAAAACAGAGGGGGTTAATCACTCAAAGGACCCAAAGTTTCTGCTATAAGCCTGTGTCTGTGTGCTTATCCTCTGTTTGTTCGTATGGGTATCTGAAGCAAAGAAATTTGCACAAACTACATATTAAGGAAAATGTTTAAGAGTCGGGTTTTTCTTGTATTAGGATATCTAAATTTTGTGCAGAGCGCTTGCATGAAACTACTCTGCATGTGCTTCGGCATTGTCAGTTGGCTTATGATATTTGGTGTCTTCTTCTGGATCCTATGGAAAAAAAATAGAGGAAAAAGAGGAAGTTGAGTGATTTTAAGTTTCATGTAATAAACTTTTGTAATATTATATATAGGAATTTTGATTCTCAATGAGTATTTCACATAAAGTGATAAATTTCACCATCAAACTTATAGAACGAAGAGAACCCAGTTTAATTTTATTTACTCAAAGGTAAAATATCTTTATTTTATTCTCTAAAATGAAATTCTCATTTTAGATGATCCTTATCCTATATATATATATATATATATATATATATGAGATTTGCAATAAGATTTAAACGATATATGAGATTTGCAATAAGATTTAAACGACAACACTCTATTAAATTATCTTTCTCAATTTTTTAATTGAATAAACTGTTATAAATTAGAAGACAATCAAATAAATTTCAAAATTTTGTAACTATCCATTTGTATATAAAACTCTAGAATTATACAATTAAATATCTTTTTTTATAGATTTTTTTTATATATTAATTTTCATATACTACTTTCATAGCATCAATTTATTATGTTATATTTTTTATATGATGCTTAAGATAAATATAATAAGAATCAAATAATTTCAATTACATTTCAATAAAACAAAATTGAATTTAAAGATAATATCATCCTAAAATGACTACATGTTGATGAACATTTAAAAAAATATTTTATTATTTTAAAGCTATTAACATTGATGCATTAACAATATAAAAGAATTTTACATTATTATCTATTTTATTTATAAAAATTGACATAATTATGTACAATTAGATGTATCCGTAATATTTTTCTTTATAAATAGTGCATATAAAATAAATTTTATTTTTAATATACAAACTCAAATATAGGTGAATAAAAAAAACTTACTGCATTTTTAGAGTGTTGATAAAATTCTTATATACTTCGTATTTACAAGACTTTAAAAATAGTGAATAAATAGTTGAATATAATTATTTTGTTAACATGATAATACATGTTTAAATATTTATAAATTTTTAATATTGACACTGTAGATAAATTAAATACTAAAAAAATCTTAACATGATTTAATTCATGCAAATCACAATCAAAATGTACAATTGAGCATTTTTTGAACTCAGCAACCACCTTTTATAGAAACTATTTGTATTTGTTTTGCTCAAATATTAAAAGTGTGTATATAATTTTTCAAATTTACTTAAATATATTGTAAATAAAAATATATTTTTCATTAATTACAAAATACAGATATTAAATAATTTAAATATATTTAAATTCAGAAAATTTTGAAAATTAATTTCCCATACATTGCCCAAATACTATAGAGTTGGCTCTTGCCGTAAATCACCTAACTGAACTACGATCAATTCTCGGAAATAATGTGTTTAATAGGAGGTAAAAATAGAGAATAAATCTTCATGAACAAACTCTTCAATTAAACACATTCTAAAAATTGTAAAAGTACGAACATAGGTATTATATGTTTTAAGCTCCAGAGTAAAATCCTCAACAACAAAAATAAAAATTAAAAAAAATAAAGAAACTTCAGAACTTTCACATTACAAATTTATTCGAGAACATTTTTAATTCTCTTTTAAGTTTTACGTCACGTATTAGTAATAAGTAATTAACTTCCTCCAAAATATTTTTTTTTACTCGCTGCTATCCAAAATATAGTTTTTAATTATTTAATTACTTTATTTTTTATACGTATTTATGAATTAAAAAAATAAATAAAAAAAACTCTTCGAACGCCCCATCCAATAATAAACCCTATATTTTTCTTCTCAACGTTTTACGACTATCCTAGAATTTAAAGCAGGAATTAAAATCAGCACACTAGCAAACACAAGCAAAATTTAGGGCATTCTTTCGAAGAAATATCCTAAGCAGCAACTGCTGCAAATATGTTCCACCGCAAATGCCATGGACATGCCAAAACATTACATTGTATCATGCAGTTAAATGGGACAGCTGATTCTCTAGAAACAGAGATTGAGCAATTACAACACTGTCCTTAGCTCAACGGTAGCCACTTAATGGGTCAGCTGTCTTCCCAGATCTAGCATCAGTCCATGCTTTTGCAATTGTTTTCTTCATCTCATCATCCCCTTCCTCATACATATTCTGCAATAATCAATGCATGCATTATAAATGTTAAATTGAAGTTTAGCAGCACTAAGCCAATATATCACCGATACATATTCCCTATGGCTATATTCGCGAATCTAAGTTTGGAGGAAAGGGAAAGGAAGGAGAGATTTTTGGAGTTTTATTGCATTCACGAGTTTTAATTTTTAGAAGAGGAAGGTTTTTGAGGGCTTTCATTAACCCCTCAATACCTTCCAAAACCCCTATTTTATAATCCCCAAATTGGAAGATTTCAGAGAAATTACAATTTAAATTATATTATTATCCCTACTAATAAATTTTAATACCATTTTGATTAATCAATTTCAATTTCACCTTTCTATTGTTTCCATCCAAATCTTACATTGATCTTCCATGAAAATTAATCACCCAACTAATTAATAGAATATGTTTAACAAATGAAAAGATAATTTTTTTGCATAACACAAATTTCTAGTTTTTGACAAAAATACATTGACATACATATATGTTGAGACTTTGCTAAAAAGAAACAGAAAATTATTTTTAATATACACAATTTTAAGGTAACAATTTTTCAAAAACGAATATTCTTAAAATTTATAAAACATAACATGGTTTCTAGAATTTTTAAATTTAATATAGAATATATTAACTATAAAAATATTAACTATTTTGAAATTCAATTAAGAGTAAAATTGTAAGAATATATTATAATCCTTCCATTTCCTTTCCCTTGTCAATTTTAAACTCGTAAACAGGATTGGTTTAAACCCTTTAAAACCCTTCCTTCTCTTTCCTTTTATTTCCCTTTGATACCTTTTCTTTCCTTTCCCTGTGAACATAGCCTATAGTAACTAATCTTCTATTAGCTGCAACAACTTATTCATTAGCTAAGGATGGATCTAGAATTTATTGGCCAAAGCATGACCTAAACGCACCATGTTCAAGTAAGTACATGTATACAAATACATAGATTAAAAACAAAATAGCTTCAGCCTACTAAAGAAGAAACAGAATCTGACCTTCATTAAGTCCATGATTCCAGCCATTGGGTCCTTCTCTTTATCCAAATTTGGCTTCAGCTGTAACATCGACACAAAAATTACTACTTCAATCACACGGATTAACAGGGAAAGAAACTATTATGTCACTAAGTATTACAATACCTTGTCTTCTTTGTAGTTCAAATCAAGCCAATTAGCTTTGGAAGCCTTGAACAGTGTGATGATCACCCTTGTAGACTTGACCACAACCTTACATTTCTCTGGCACTATCTCCTTGTGCACTTTCGGTATTGTAAATCGGTAGTTCTTCCCTTGAACATCATGGAACTTACCATCGAATGATGTGGGCTTAAACTCAGACTCAATCTTACTCTCATCAACTCCCTCCAGAGAAACATATATCTGCCAAAGAGCATCACCGAGACCAGAGAATTTCTCATGTTAACGAAAAATAGTAACATCAACAAATAAGGATTTTTTACACAAATAAAATGAAAAAAGAGATAGGTTACATACTTCCCCTGCTTTCCAATCGGTTACATATATGTCCTCTTTTTTTTTTGTTTAAAGGGAGTCAATTTGAAACAATTTCCTTACG
The DNA here is from genome assembly GCA_031216105.1 of Dalbergia cultrata. Classification (NCBI taxonomy): domain Eukaryota; kingdom Viridiplantae; phylum Streptophyta; class Magnoliopsida; order Fabales; family Fabaceae; genus Dalbergia; species Dalbergia cultrata. The sequence goes on along the minus strand of CM062348.1, from coordinate 18,313,217 downwards.
CTGCAAATTTTTTTTTGGGAAAAATAACACATACATTCCAGGCTCGAGTCATGTCACATCGTATCATGTCGGGTGGACCAAATAAACACGAAAGACGATCTGAATCGACTTCATAGGCATGTCAGTTTTTGTCAGATTGTGTCAGGTAATCGCTTACAGAAATCAATTTAAATTGACTTCTATATAGTACAGAAGTCAATTGCAACCGATTTCCTACTGTACCACACAAACTGATGATTAAATTTTAATAACACTTGCTAATAAAATAATATGTAACTGAAAATTTCTTATCAGAATCTACTATTATTAGCTTATAAAAAAAAACTGACAATCGGATTTGTGTTTAGACGCCTGATTATTTTTTAAAAGTTATTCAAACGTACTTTTTTTTTTCCGGAACAAAAGTAATTTTACCAAAACAATATCACATCCAAACGCAACCTAAATCATGAACAATAAATAAAAAAAAAAAAAACCAAATGTATATAGCAGCAAGTGTAGTCTACTTCAAAGAGGTATCATCAGCGATATGATGTTTACCTTGACTTTGTCGTTGTCCTGATCCCAACTGAATGATGCAAGTGTAGAATAGCTCAGTGCAGGTGCGGATGACACCCTCGTTCCAGTTGAAATAGGTGCTGGAATCTGTGAAGCCCGTGCAGATGATGCCTCTGATGATAACTGCAAATTAGCAACAAATAAAATATATGACAATCAACTTAACACTAAGCAATGATGCTAAAACGATGGCCAAAGCAAAATTAAATCCACAAAGATTCACCACAACAAACAACGCAGTTAATCGAGGCTAAATAACGTGAAACAAACAAGCGCACAAGTGAAATTTGACGAAATATCGAAAATGATGGAGAAATGGTGCGTGAAAAAGAGAAAAGAAAAAATAAAAAGAAACCTGCTCCAAATTGCGGATTTCGTTGGAGAGGAGAGAGAGGGTTCGGGGTCTTTTGGCGATGCCGCGTAGGTGACGAAGCTCCTCCAAATCCAATGCGAAGTCCTCCGCCATTTCTTTCTTCCTCACCAAATCGCAGCTGCGACGAACGGAAAACACTCACTGGAACTCGATGTTGTTGCGTTTTATATGACGCTTTGGAAAATGCTAGAACCTACAAGGACTTTTTCATGAGGATCAAAAAATATTAGGGGCAATTTCGGGCTCTCAGTGCTTTTTCAGTAGGGTTTTCTTCGTCTCTGTATCGGAATGCAGAAGATTCTAGAGACAACGAGCATGCCAATCGATGAAACCTTTTTCTAATTGATTGGTCTGTTGGGCCTCCAGTGTTCAGAGTTACTCAACGTAGTGTTCAATGCCCTATTCACGTCCACTTGAAAGGCCCACCTCGAATTGGGTTTATGCTAGGTAGAATGCTACTCAGTTGACCCATCTATAAAGGCACCTTAGTGTGGATGCCTACATTATTGGGCTATTAGATTACTGAATTCTAGCCCATTCATGTTGTCTACAAACTAGCCGATTAACCGCGCTACGCCATGGTTAACCTTTTTTGTTTTTTTGTTTTCCTATTATTAAGAAAGATTGATATTAATGTGAATAATTTAGTCCGATGTAAGATTATGATGATGAATAATATTTTTATTAAAAACGGATATATATTAAAATAATTTTTCTATAAAAAATTATATTAGGAATTTTAATTTTTGCTATTTTTTATTTGATAACACATCAAAATATAAAGAAATATCTTACATAACAAAATATCCTACCTAACGTATTAAACGTATTGAAGTTTATTTTTTTTAATTGTCATTATTTTTGTATAATTAATTTTATAATATATTAAACTTTATATTTTGTAATTATTTTTTATTATTAAATTTTTTTTAAATTATTAAATAGTATTTAATATCCATCACATTGAAATGAATTTTAATTTAATGTTCCACAGATTTGATCACTATTAAAATTCTAAAACATGCTTTAATTATAATGAAACTATCTTTATACAACCATAATCATCTCATTTGCAATGCACAAGGCTTTTATTGGGCGGCCTATTGTAGCATCCAGGCTCGGTGAAAAAATATTAAGGTTAAAGAGTGATGAAAGAGTAGAGCTTAACCCCGTTTCAAATATAGATCTTTCATTTTTATATTATTTATTTTATAAAAAGTTTGAAAAGGTGACATGTGTCTCTCAATTGTAGAACTCTAGTGGAGAGTGAAACTTCCATTTTGCAATGTACACATAAAACTTATAAACATTTCATGTCATCATGAACAAAATAACCTCGCTGAAAAAATGAACATCAAATTGATTAAATTAGCTAGCATTAGCCTCCTTCGTTGGCCTGCTAAAATGCTTTGTTAGCTAGTTCCAATAGCATCTCCTCCCCTTCGAAATCATACCATTTCATCTCTTTCCCAATTTATATTTTGAAAAAAATTATAGCAGCATTTTGGGTTTTTGATAGTTAAGAGAGCATCTCACTCAACCAGAACTAGAAGGAGAGAGCGAAGGAACACAACAAACACAGTCCAGTACACTTGCAACATTAACCACCACACACACCTTCAATAGCTTTACACCTAGTAGATCTTCTAATGCTTTAGACACACGCATGAGAAACTTGCAATCTCCTATTGAAACATCTAAACATGCAAACTCACAAAACTACAAATTGGAGCCAAGTCAACTAAACAACTCCTGTCTACACCTATGACATACCAGAGACTGAAAATAGACATGAAAAATTAGCCAGTATCATTCTCACCTTTTTGACACATTAGGCTGCTGATGAGAAGCATTACTTTAAGAGCCTTTTGGCACCATCTGGTTGAGAAACCACTGCAGCAAGTTGAAGCATCGGTAAAGAAGAAGGTTTAGATTCCATTTGAATTCCAAGTAGCAGCCAACTCAACAAACGAAAAGCCATCATATACTGAGTTCAACATTCATAGCATCTGGATGATTAAGGATCGATGTGCACATACATAAGCGTACTGCCTTGCTTTTCAGTATGATTATAGCAACATGAAAATCTCAAAATCTTCAATATGAAGAAAAGTATTACTGAACAATAGGCTTACAAAAATAACTCACACAATTAGATCTTATAATATACATATAAGATCTGCAAAAGTGAAATTTGCCTTGGCTCCCCTCTATTTATGAAATTTGCTCAAGAAGTCTCCGAGTTTTTGAAATCATTGCATCGATATTCCTTAAGTTTGTAAAATCATTATATTATCCTCTCTCTATTGTACATTAAATACCATATTTAGAAGAGCTTAGTGCCATCAAAATAAATAAATGGAAGCTAAAGTAAATTTTATTAAACTTCAAGAGCAATCAGCAAAATTGCACATAGTACTATTCGAAGAGTTCGGATACAGAAAACTAAAGAAATTAATAAATATGAATGAATACATAGTTTGCTACTAGTGCATTTATATTTTATGAAAAATTGAAAATCTATTTTTTCTAGTAGATCAATAGTTATTAACCTTACATTTTATTCCACACTTTATTCTTCTTTCTAATCCATCATCCTACACGAAAAGACATGCGTCAAAATTGCTTAATTTTCACATAATGCATATCTCGCACTTTCTAGAAATAACCGCTAATTTAGACAAATTGATATGTTAAAAAATCCATTTATCTATTTGATAAAATTGTCAATTATTCCTATTTGGAGGGATACTTCATTACCTAGTGTAAAAATCTTATTTTTCATTCAAAGATATTTGTGATGAAAATTTCCAGCAAACCATATAAAATTAGATTGTGTGAGAAAAGTGGCATCTATAAATGATTTTACGGTAATTTTGGACTCGCAAAATTGATTTTATTAAATTACGGTGATGTTTGGTTTTAAAAGGTTTGATTCTGGTCTTCTAGCCTCTAGAATTGATTCTAAGACAACTGAAAATTTATTATTTTTGTCAGAATTACTTTTAGAATAACTACAAAAACTTTCAGATGTAAAAAAAAATTATAAAACTTAAATTTTATATATAATTAAAAAAATTGAAATTCATTCTTTTAAGATTCTGATTATTTTAAAAAAAATTATTCAAATGTATGAAAAGTGGTTTTTTTAGGGTGACAACCCCGAAACCGCTTTGCCTTGGAATAACTCTACCATATAATCAATTCTAATAGAATCAACAATCAATTCTACATAAGCAGTGGCGAAGCATGCTATATCATATATGTTTCTAACACAATTAACGATCTTGTTAACCCTTGATCCATGGTACTTGACTTGCTTGTCCCTAGTCTGTGTTGTGTTATATTATATCAGAATATTCTTTCTTTTTTTTAATTACATTTTTTTTTTTTGACACAGTGAGGTGCTGAGTCCGTGAGAAACAGAAAACTGGGGAAGGAAGCCCCAAAAGCCTCTTCCATTAGCAGCAAGCTGCACCTTGCTGAGGGATTCACAGGGCGATGCAATTCAACAAGGAGTTCATGAGCAAAGTTAGCTAGGTAGTGTGCAACTTTATTATTCCCTTTCCCTTCTCTTGAGTCTGTGTCATCAAAATACTCTGAAGCTGCTTTTGCAACTGTGCTTTTATTTGGTGGTTAGAAGCCAAGTTTCTACCCACACACTCCTTTTCAGCCAGGAGTTCCGACCTTCTGATTTCAGCAGCAGCTATCTCGGAATTACAAGAATTTGTGTTGTTGCTTTTCAGCTCTATGAAAGATGACCTCAGCTGAAAACGAGAAACATTGCTCAATTCAAACAACTTGCAATTAATCGCCATATTAACTCACATTATTATTCATTTCATGCAATTATTGACATTCACATTCATGTCCTGTTAATCCAATCTAATCAATGGGCTAAGGGAAGAAGTCAAACATATTTCACAGAGACTCGAACTCCAACTAGGAAACCAATTTCACTTTAGCAGGTTGTGTCTGATACATTCTATTCTTCAAAACAAGGATCAAACAGATTTATAATTTGCAGCAAATCAGCATTTCAATCCACCTTACTTGAACTTATGCAGAGTAACATGCATATCCTCTATTACTTTCAATTAAGACAAAGTGGAAAGCATGAGCATTTTCATTGGAACTATAACTGATAGAATTCACCATCTATACAAACCAATAGCGAACCTGAATATCCAACGAAACAATGGCCAAATCAATTGACATTAACATATTGTAATAAACCACAACAGAAAAGCTTCATCAAGTTTGTTACCTCATTTACTCTATACCTCAAACTCTCAACTTCCATTTGACATTTAAACACAAACTTGTCCGCAGCTTGCTTGAATTCCTTCATTCCTAACCTCTTAGCTTCGTAAAAGCTATCTCTCCTGTCCTGCAACTCCTCAAGCTCGTCCACCACGTTCTGCAACGACCTAAACCGCTCGCTCAAAGTCAAATCCAATTCCAATCAGACCATCAATTAATTATAACTAAAACAAAAAAAATTCCAGGCACAATACGCATGCATGGGGCAACCGGGCAACCTTAATTCTAGGGAAATGGATTCGTATTTGGCTTCGAGGCTCTGAATTTGAGATTTGAGAGCTAGAATGTTGAAGTTCTGAGAAGCTATCCTTTGATCGAGAAGGAAGCACCTCTGTTCGGCGGCTCTGATGTTTGCAAGCTTGGAGGCCAAAACCCGAGACTTATTGGCTTGCAACTCTTTCTCGGCCTGCGAAGTGCAAACGGAAAGAGCAACTGGGAATTCGGTCTTTCTTTTAGCTCCATAAGATTAAGAAACGAGGATGCGTGGACCTTAGAGTAGAATGTTAGGGAGAAATTCAAGAGAGAGACTGAGGAGTGAGAGGAGGTTGAATGGAACCTGGAGGAGAGAGAGGCGTTGAATTCGAGTGCGGTCCATGTGGTGGAGCCGTTCCTGGAATGCGGAGGAAAGCGCCATTGTTGGCCGCCGCCGGAAAGAGAGAGAGAGGGAGAGACACGAGCTCGTGGCGGTTGGGAATCAGATCAGCACTATTTTTTTTTTATATTGGGACAATCACAACATCTATTGGTTAAAAAAAAGTAGATGTCCAGTAAACACCCACTCTCCATATATTTTTAAGAATTCAAAAGAGGGTTTATTCGTATTTTTGAACTGAATTTCAGTCTCCAGTATTTAATTTAAAAACTGGATTGTTAATTGAATTTGATAAAACAAAGATTTTTATTTTTATACAATTTACCTGATTTTTATATTATCATTCAATTAAATCATTATATTTATACGACTTTTCAAGTAGTGAGTATAAGATAATAGCACTGTATAATTAGATAATAGTATAAATTTTTTTTATAATATCAATTTATCAAGATTAATCTCTAAAAATATTGTTATGGTTTATATATATTCAATGTAAATTATTCAAGTTTGGTTTTATTTTTTGTTTAACTTCGAAACATTGTCAATATAAATGATTTTACACGATTATCCAATTATACATTATTATTAAAAGTGTTTAACTTTTGTGAATACCATCTCAAAAGTCACATATATTATGATGTTTTTTAGTTCATGGTAGAAAACATTATACAATCAAAATTAATTGAAATATTAAGTTTCATATATTTCACAATTAGAGCTCAAGTAATAAGAATGAAAAAAAATTCTCACTAAAAGACCTAAATTACTCAAATTCTACGTAATAGTCTAATGAACCAGGGATTTCACTAAAAAAAAAAAAACCACCATTATTACATACCTTTGTCATCCTAATCACTAATAAAACTACATTATTTTCTTTAACAATTATTGCAATTGACACAAACCAAAATCCCAAATTTTAGGACCACATCCAATTAACAAATACTAATATTTAGTACCACACATAATTTATTGCAATTAACAAATTCTTAAACATCTAGTCAGGGGTTCAATTTATGGCGGTGTGTATAGAGAAGGTTTTATGACCAGAGGCAAAACCCATATATGTGAACTCTACGTCTCGATGGGACTAATAATTACTTCCGATAGTGGATAGATAACCTTGGTTCATTAAAAAAAAAAAAAAAGTACCACACAACACATCATTGACCATCAGCCACGTCCTATTTATGCTCTCCTGGTTTTCATAAATGTTTATCCATTGTGTAAGGGTTAGGATTTCAAAAGGAATGAGATTTACGATTTTGAGTGAAATAGGGTCGTAGTGAGCGGCTAGGGATTTTGGCTTGTGTTAATTGCAAAAGTTGATAAAAAAATGACGTCGTTTTATTAATGAGAGCAACTAAAATAATAAGAGAGGAGAAGAAGAAAAAGAGGGAGGGTAATAGTGTCACATAAACCGCTCAGAGAGTCATGTTATAGTGTTTAATAAAAGGCCTTGATGGAGGCACGAAGATATGTGTTGTTTTAAAAAATCATATATATATATATTCTTAAGAAGTAATTTGTCATGGATGAAAATTGGTATGAACCAATTTAAGAGTTTACTCTTTATTAAAAAAGAAAAAAAGAAGAAGAAAAGTTTACTTTTATTACTACTATCTAAATATTATCACATTAGAGGCGTGCGTGGTATATGAATAAAATGAATATGAGAATTTTACGGATTAAACTTGTAAGTATTTTATTTCTTGATTTTTAGATGTATTTATAGATAAATATTTTTTTTAGTAGAAATAGACAATAAGTATACCAAGCTGGTAATAAACAAATGCAAATAATCCTTGTACCAAAAAGAAAAAACAAATGCAAACATTCTAATAGAGTAAGTATCTAAAAGTAAACAATAAAGTATGGATATACTTTAAATATATTCTTATATTGTAATCTAATTAATTTTTTTTTGTATACATAATTTTTAAATAATAAGATGAAGGTCAAATTTAGTTTACAAATATGTGAGTGAATGGATAACTCTTAAGGAAAATTGCACTATCAACGCACTGAAAAAAAAAAAAACAATGAAGTACTGAGGTATGTGATAAATAAATCTCAAATTCTATTTTTCTTTCAAAAAAAAAAAAAAAGAAAGAGGACGCAGTTAGTGGATCTGCGAGTTCATTTACAAAACCTAAACAGCGGCACACGACACGAGCTGCAGAAAACGACTGTGCTAACAACCGATCGTCTTCGTCAGCGTTACTTTTGCTTCTCCTGTGGTATCTCCCTGTTCTTCTTCTTCTTCTTATCTGCCTTCGCTGTTGTTTGATTGAAGCTGTGATTCATCAATCTCAGGCGTGGATTTCGTAATCGGATTGAAATGATTGGATGCTTTTTGAGACATTTCGTTTTTCTGTTTTATTTTTGTTTTGAAGGATTAGGTTTTTCAGCCATCGATTTTGTTAAAATTATTATCATTTTTTGTGTTCTTATCTATTGTATATCTGAAGGAAGATTTTCTGATTGGATATTCTTTTATGTGTAAATGGAAAATTGATGTATCTGTTTTTAATGAATGGTCTGATTTTCACGTGAATGATTTTTTTTTTTAATTTGGTCGTTTATTATGGTTGATTTTAATACTTGATTAATTGACCAATATTTTCTTCTATGGAATTGAATCAACCATTGGATTGGATTTGACTGGTCAGTGTTCACTGCAGAGAGGGAAACGAGTGAAAGTTAGGGTCGGGTGATGGCAGGCAACGCACAAGGCTCATCTTCCCAGTCCTTCTGGGAAGGCTACAAAGAATTTTGGTCAGAGCGGTTCTCCTTTCTGAGCAACTATTCCGATGCCGTCCAGCGTGATAGACCCCTCCCCTCCTGGTCTAGCTCTGATGTTGAGGAGTTCATTGCTTCTGATCCTGTTCATGGACCCCCTGTAATAATTCTTTCACTTTATCATCTCTGTTTATGTAATTTGATTTAGTTTTGGGTGTTTTCTTTTTGATTGATTGAGCAATGTGATGATGATCTGTGTATTTTTATTTGTCCTTTGCACATACCATTATGTTGGTCACTTCTTTCCATCATTGATCAGTTTCGCTAATAAGCATTAATTTCATCACTCATTACACCGAACAAAATTATCTATCTATTTGTGAGTGTGGTTTTTATGATCCAAAGACCAAAGAACTGGACATGTTTCCAACACCATTGGTGAGGGGTCCTCTTGGAACGTCCCTTGACTCTTCCAAAATGAGGAAAGGAAACATTGTATAAAACAAAAATCATACTGGACAAACGATATTTTTCTGTTTCATGTTGGAGGTCAGTTTCTTAATACGTAGCAAATAACGTCAAATCTAAGTTGCTTATCCCCTTTCTTTGTCAATCATTGTTTGTGGGTATCAAGTTTTAAGATATTATTTTCTGCATTTTCTTTGTATTTTTTTTTTAATATAAATAGTTCGTGTGCTGGAATATAAAGTTGATCTTATGTTTTTACTTCAAAGCAACAATGATCTGAATTGCTTGAGAAATTTTCTTTTTCAATCTCAGCTGAAAAGTGCTAGAGAAGCCGTGCAATTTGGCATCACAGGAAGTGCTTTGGGAGCAGTTTTCACAGCAGGCTATGCCTGGAAATATTCAAGGAGTTTACATGGTGATCTACTAATCTAGTGTTTTTCATACTGCTGAAACTTTTTGTCCGGAGCACTATGCTTTTGATTATCTTATTGTAAGCAAAAGCAGGCATCGTTCTTTCTCTTTTTCATACTTGAATGTTTTAGGGTCTAAATTAATTTTATAATATTTTTCATTAGAAGTTTCTATGTGTTTTAGAGTCTAAACTTGAATGTTTGCTAATCTTTTACCTTCATTTCCCTGATTGCATTAAACAGGTGCTGCATTGTCTTTTCTAGCTGGAGGTGTATTTGGGTGGACATTTGGGCATGAAATTGCAAATCATGCACTTCAACTCTACAGGAAAGATACGTTGGCTGCCGAGGCTAAATTTTTGGAGTGGTGGAAAAACAAGAGTGAATGAGGATATTAAAATCTGTTAACTTCTGGGTATCAAATGCTACTTTTGATATTGTTTCTAGAAAAACTAAGTTTTTCAGTGTTGGGATGCAGCTTATGTTAATTGAATAAATTCTTTGTTGTGACATAGTTCAACTTTTCAAACTAGTTCAATGCAGCACTGCAAAACAAAATTATGGCTTTATGCCAATTCCCCCTTATTGTGTTGTTCTTCATTAGTCTGATTTTTTTAATGGTTGGTGGAGAGATCATAAAAACTAGCATTTTCATATTTTTCCGGAGCAAGGACAATAAAGACGAGCTCTTCACTATCTTAAGACATTTTCCGATGTACATGTGTTTGCTATATCGTTGGTCTGTTTCTTTCTTTCCTTCTCCTTCTTCTCCTTCTTCTCCTTCTAAGGTTGCTTGCGATGAAGTTTCGTATAGATTTTGGAAGTTCCATTCCCTCTTAGCTTCTTGTCATTTCTGTTGTTTGAAAAGATTGAACTATTCTGGTACCTAGATGCACTTTCCTTGGTGGCGGAGGGTTCATCTCAACTGAAAGGTGGAAGAAACTGCCACTACCTGACTTGCTAATATCTTGATGTACTCTGGTTCCAGGAAGTCTTAAAGATCATGTAAGGATACGGCAGAAGAATAAGAGGAATGAGGAGCTGAAGAGATCCATAAACAATTCTCTATGAATCAATGTTTTGGGTGAAGTAATGTTCAGTGTTATAAGATGGTGTTAGAGTCCATCTTATATTTAATGTTGGGACATACATAAATATTCAATCTTACAAATTTCACGCATCATATGATATTTCCAAGTCATATCATGTTTAATGTCACGCCCTGGATCTAGGGAGTGCTCAAGAGCATATATAAAAATAAGACGGAAGAATAAAAGAAATGGGGGAGTCAAATAGCTCTACAATGGGAGACTCGGGTCAAAGTTATTTGTACCAGCGCAAGATGTGCCCAAGAAGTTCTAGAAGAGACCCTTTGGGAGGAGAAATCATTTGGGGAGTGTGTTTTAGGAATTCTCCTATTGGAGTGGCTCTAAGGTTGCAGTTAATACTCGACAATGCCTCATGAACCCAAAATTGACACCTGAAGACCTCCTAGCTGTTCCACTAAAACTAGATGAATACCTCGCAAGGCCTTCAATGATTCGTAGCTCATATGTATCTACTTATTATTGTAGAAGAGAGGTAGTAGTAACAGCCACAATATGACATTTGGTATTCATTTAGCAAATTTCTTTTTCCAACAAATGGCATAAATCTATTGGGTCCAAGTGTTCTCTTGTGCATTAATTAAACTTCTCTCATAGGCCCCTTAAAACAATAAAAACCTCTCTTAAGCTTTTTCAAAATTTAAAAGAATCCATATGCTGCTACAAATTCATTTATTTGGGATTCATTTTAAGGGTTTTTTCCCAATAAATGACACAAACCCATCCGACCAAATGCGTACAATTTTTTTTTCTTCAGAAAATGGCACAAGTCTATTCAACCAATTCTCCATTTTTTCACTTTCATTCATCCAATCACTTTCATCAATTTTTCAATCTTAACCAATTGTATTTGTCTTCATCATAGCCTATTAGACTATTCTCAGTCTTATTTTTCTTTAAATTCAAATTGGACTAATTACCATTTTAATAAAAAAAATCATTTAATACATATATTTATATTCAATGAATAAGTTATATTTTTAATATAGTGATAAATAATTTTTAAACTTCAATAATAAAACATTAATATAAGGATAAATAATTTTTAATTGAGTATAAGCCAATCACTTTGGATTGATAAATCCTCTTAAACAAAAAATATTATCAATCATATTAAATTCTTTCTTTTTTTTTATGAACCAAGGTTATCCACCGCAAAAAATAATGATTAATTCTCTCGAGGCATAGAGTTCACATATATGGGTCTTGTCTCTGGTCATGGAACCTTCTCCATATGCACTATCAGGAATCGAACCCTTAATTAGATGTTTATGGAGCCTAGCTAGGCATCATAGTTATCATATTAAATTCTTATTTAATATATGATTACTTTGTTAAATTTTTACAATTTCTAAATATAAAAAATCCCATGTATTGCACGGGTGAAAAGATTAGTAAAGGTCAAAAGGAAAGGTACAATTAATTGACATGCTGAAAACAAGTTTTAAAGACACAAGAAAAAGAGAGGTAATTGTCTACAGATTATGCAGCTGGTGAACCGAAGTTTGAAATTAAGCTACTGGACGCAAGCTTTTAAATGAGCATGACAAAAATTTCTTCGCCATTACCTCCTAAAATTCAGCAGGGCCATGTTAAAATTCATGCAGGTTGGTCGATTTTGACCGAACTCTATTACTGCAGACATAACACGTGATACAAAACATATAACGAACTTAACAAATAGACAAAACCATTTATGACACCAAAAAATATAGTTGGGCTATGAATCGATGGTTAACAACTTAGAAGCTGAAATGAATGAAAGTCTCAGGGATGGCATAATAGAATACAAGGACCCATATATATTTTTTATTAGTCTAAATGATAATTAAAAGGTCAATGCTGCCACAACACTTGTCTTCAGGAAACAGGTCTCAGAAGGTTCAGTTCCACAAGGAGTTGATGACACAAAAGTTCTAAGTGGGAGTCGTTTGCAAATTGCCCTTGTATTCTATCTATGCCTCCAGAGAATTTGTTTATGTATTTATTTAATTTTTCTTTAGGGTGGGTCGGCTAGAGAATTCTTGAGGGGTTCATGTGCACCCCCACCTTCACTGATGTCAAAGAGCTAGGCCATTGTCCTGATAAGGCTGAGGTTTGATTGTCCCCTTTTAAAACACAGTAAAAATTAGAAAGAACTGAAAAAGGAGAAAGAAAAAATTGGAAAAAAAAAGGGTGCCTTTGTAAAAGTGTCGGCAAATGACCCAATGCTGAGGGTTTCTTGGCCAGGGAATAAAGCGGACCGTCCTATTGTCCGCTGGAGGATAATAAAAGAACCAAACAGTCTTAACTTTGTGCTTTTTAATTTTATTTTCATTTATTTATATCATATTTTTATACAACTTTGTACTATAAAGAAAGAAAGAGTAGTAAATCAGGAAATACTTTAATATACAATAAGAACAGTTATGGATTCCACGTCCTAGAATAGAGGACTTTTCTTACCATCCAATAAGTGAAGCATAAGGCAGACAAGTCTAGCCTCAATACTTTTTCCCCAAGCAGCAATATATATATATTTTTTCTTCTCATTTCTTCTTCGGATGAATGTAATTAATTCTACAGAATCAGCAATATACAAAATAAATGTCCTATCTGACAAGCCATGTACTTAAACTCAAACTAGAATATCTTCTTGTGCATTGCAACATATTGCAATAAAAGAATGAGGTGGCTTTTGGCCCTTATCTACCTAAAATAAGCTCAATCTCACGTCACCGCCACATGCATGTTGCTGGAATGTGACCAATGGTGGGGTAAGTGGTTGAAAGTATAACCACTAGATGAAAGGTTAATATCTTCCTACCCCTTGAATTGAAATTGCCTTGCCCTCTTTGCCGTATCGCTGATTTTGTTGCCCCTCCATTGCCTAGAAAGTGTGCTGGTCCTAGTTTCTGAATAATAGGGTATCTTTAATAGAGTTGATGGTGCTTGATACTAGGAGATTCTTTTAAGGGGTCTCTCCGTTTTGCAACTTGAATGAAGTAAAATCCCAACTGTTCTTTTTTAATGTATATACAAATGAATCAATCCACAGGATTATTCATATCCTTCTACACAAATCCACAAAGGGCTGAAGTCAGCAAATACACAAACATCCAGAAGAACAAGCTTTGATATTCCTTTGTTGGTGCCTGCTTAATTTTGTTTTAAAGAGAAGAAACAAAAAGAATAAAAGAAGATAATTAGATTTACATTGATCAGAATATACTAACTACCCATGAAAAAGGAAAAAAAAAAAAACCACCAAGATAGTATATATACTTGAAAATATTGCTAGAATACACATAAATTACAAATGGGCCAATCTGCTTTTTACAGTGATATACACTTCTCCCTATTGTCTACTATACATTTTCTCTGAGTCGTATAAATTCTACTACAAACTAAATAACTTCTGTACAGATGGAAAAGAGGGGGAAAAAAAAACTGTTGTTTTACCTTTGTCTTAGTGGCAGAGGAGGCGAGAGAAATTGAAGTCGATGGAGTTGATGTCGTTGCGAAAGCAGACAGGCCAACATTGTAAGCCATACTTTCATCAGGTTGAAAGAGGCCATAGTTCCTTTCTGAGGTTGGTCCAGGCTTCATATCCTCATTGAACAATGCAAACAAATAGGCCTCCAACCTCATTCTAGGCCGAAGAGGTGTCCCTTCGTTTGCCATTTGCCTTCTAAACAAGTTCCTATTATAAGTTGCAGCATTTTGCACTGTGGCACCAGCCTCAGCAGGGTCTCCTTTGGATGGCCAACCTGTCTCAGAGACCCTAACCTCTATCCCATTAAAACCCAATTTGGCAATGGCAAACACAACTGCATCAACCTGAGCATAAAGCATGTTATCATAGTGAAGCTTGGTGCTAGGGTCAACCATTCCTTCACTAGGATTAAACAACACATAGTCCAAAGGAATCCCATTTGGGTCATTCTTGTAAGCAAAATAAGGATAGGCATTGATCCAAAAGGGTGCCTTAGTGCTTGACAAGAAGTTCAAAAGCTGGGACATGATCCCAGATACCTCACTCTTGAAACTACCAGCTGAAGGAGGGTAAGACTCCTCAAGCACTGCTAAGGAAAAAGGTGTTGAAACTTGGATGTTTGAGCCCAAACCTAACTGAGCTAAAGCATTGTGAATGTTGACCACTGCTGGCACAAGATACTGAACGAGAGTGGTGTCCTCATCAGTGAACACCTCATTCCCTACTTGAATCCCAGTGATCTTTGTGTCTGGGAGGTACGGTTTGATGTTGTTGCTTACCCATTGAAGTGCTTGTTGGGGGTCATTTAACTGACTTAGCAGTTGGTTTTCAACTGTCACTATGACCTCAACGTTTGAATTAGCAAAAGTATTCAAAATCTGTGGATTGGTGTCGTAGATTCTTGTTTTTGTGATCTTAAGGGCGCTGAAGAGTTCGAGGACTTTGTCTGGTGGTGGCAAGTTGTTAGCTACTTGGCCATAGTTGATTCCAAACGATGAAACACGTCCAAAAAATCCAATATCTGTCATTGCAGAATCAATGAAATATATTATTACTGAGCACTACTCAAAATGATTCAATGGTTTTAAATTGCCGTCACAGTTATGGAGTTGCGCTGCGATGCAGAAAAACGCAGTCGACACGTTCACAATTGTTGCTGCAGTGCGACTGCGAAGACAACCACAACAGCAATATTTCAATAGGACCACAATTTAGAACCATTCAATAGGAATCAAACTTCTTTCTACTTATTTCTTATGCATGGTAACATGGTATCATGTGAGTGGAGCTAAAAGTTACATAACATGCATGCAACAACAAAAGGATGCATAGATTAGAGAGCATAGAAAAACAGAACAAGCAAGGCACCTGCTGAGAGAAAGATTGTCAAAAAGATATAGCTGAACGGCATTCTTTGGATAAATACTGCCATTGTGACCAAAGAGGGACAAAATGGCACAGAGGAAGATAGGTGTAGAGCTCTCCTGTTAAGAGGAGTTCCTTTCTTTTACTGTTTGAAGATTTTGGAGTCAGAGAGAGGATTTTGTGAATGTTTCACTAGAATGCTCTGGCTTGCCTTCGCAGTAAGGGCTTTCTAAATGGCTTGGCTTGTTCTTATATTTATATATTCTTTCGAAGAGGGTTTTCTCCTTCCAACGCACTCCAACTTCCATTTTTTTCTCATTTGACTGAAATGCCCATTCAGCCTTTTTCTTCAAACAAAAAAAGGGCAATCCCACTAGTTGGTTAAATATTAAAGGCAAACCATTTAGTTGAAATTTGAGATATGCTGAAATTTAGTTGACTCTTATGAATTTATGGTGAGAGATTCCATATTACTCATTTCCGTGTATAGCATCATAGTATTGTTTATTGCACCAGATAACAAGGGCGGAGCTTAGTTAGTAATTTTTTTCGAAAAATTAACTTATATATATACTTTGCATAATAAATAGATTTCATAATAAATACTACTCTATATAAATGTGATTTTTTGGTAAGTAAATTTTGGATTCATGATGGTCAGGTAGTGATCCAATTGGTTGTGTAAATTCTAATATACGATTTGTCATGTATAGTTTTAAATGCTTGGATATATAGAATTTTGTTTGTTATCACAGATAACTCGTGTTTTGCTTGCTTTCTAAATTATAGGGGTCACTTTGCTATTTTGAGCTGATATTTTAGTTTTTTCATTTTTTCGTAACTGTGTCTCATTCCAATTATTAGTCCTTTGATTTAGAGTTTAGAGTTGTGTTATCTATTGAAAAATGTTGTCTTTTTTTAACCTTAGAGCTTGTTAGTTTATTTTTCTAATTGACAAAAATATGATGTATTACCATACAATAAATATAATAAAGATGAGTTTTTTTTTATAAATAATATGATAATTTATATTAAGGATGTGTTTGGTATGGTAAAAATATGAGAGGTTTTTTTTTATGAGCTCAATATGTAATTTTATATATAAAATTCATCTATGAAATTACATATTATTCATAATTTTTCCTCTCTACTTTTGACGTCATACCAAACACATTGCAGAAGAGAAATTATCGAATGCTGCTAAAATATTGATTAAATTGTTAATGCTTTCAAGTCATTAAAAAAACATAGAGCAACATTATAAGGTTCAAAAAAATAAAACCCCTTATTAGTGATTTATTTTAAAGCTTACAATGAGTTTATAGGGTGAGAGGAGCAAACTTAATCATTAGATCTTTAAAAAATGGATAAAAGTAAAACATATTATCTGACATTATAAGTGATCAATGTAACTTTTAAATAACTTTATTATAAATTATTCATATGTCCTGATGACTAGATCAATTCTAATGACTTAAGATTTGCTCCTTTTATCTCTCATATAAAAATAATTCTCTTATTCAATATATTTATAAAAATTATACGTATGATATACAATTAATTTTAATTTTACTGTCAATATCCATATTATATGTTCCTTGGCCCCATAC
Source organism: Dalbergia cultrata (assembly GCA_031216105.1). Lineage (NCBI taxonomy): Eukaryota > Viridiplantae > Streptophyta > Magnoliopsida > Fabales > Fabaceae > Dalbergia > Dalbergia cultrata. The sequence continues at coordinate 18,296,192 of CM062348.1, read as the reverse complement.
AATTTTTTTCAAGCTCGGCCACTGACCATATAGGTTGCCATTACTGTAAGGAGCCGTGTAGATATGGTGCTTTTTAGTGTAGTAGATTCGTAGGGCTGCTGGAACTGACCCTTTCTGACTTGGAAACACCTTCCACATTGAAAATTTTGAGCCTTGTTGTGCATGTAAATTGACCATTTTTCGTCGTAGCACACATTCTGGTAAAACGAATTGCGTCATGACGGCTAAAGCCGCCATGGTAGATCCTGACTCTGACTTCAGATACCCACATTTTTTTTATGGTAGATATACCCACATTGTTTTCAGATGAAACAAGACTTTTGATCGCAGATTATTTATTTATTTCAAATGATTGACTTTTCTTAGTTTTATTAATTAAGGTCTTTGAAATATTTAGTTAAACATCAGAAATAGTGATTCTTTGCTAAAAACTGTTTGTAGAATCCATGATGATGCCGGAGAGTGCCCCACTGACGGGGATAATGGTTAATTAGTGATTTTAGACGTCTGCTTTGAATCTTCTCGACAGCTTTTTTTTTTTTTTTGTTTCCATAAACTTGAAAACTATTTTGTCGTGACTTGAACAGTAGTAGAGTTGTATTAAAAAAATTTGACGAATGGAAAGCAAAATCCTTTTCTCTTCGTCACATTTTACCAATCAAACCATTACATCACTTGTCATTTTTGTGCACTTAATTTCTTCGTTTACTAGTCATGATGACTCTTTAATCTCAAATCATAAGCCTTTACGTCGGAGGCTATTGGAGCGAACTTTCAAAACCAAAACAGCACTGCCCTATAGTGCGAATTTGTTTTGTGCGAATACCTTACGAAGACAAATAGCAAACATTGATTGGAAAAGTGAAAAAAGGAATGGCGGCAAAAAAGAGGGAGAATTGTGACATGGTTAAAAGGTTCCAAGGCTCCGCAACTGCCGCACAGTAAGTGCGAATTCCGTTTCGAGACATAAATGATTTTCCAAACCCAATATTACTTATCACAACTTTGGTTGGAAAAAAAAAAAAGGTCAGTGTTTCGAGGACATATTATAAAATTGAAACCACGCAGAGAAAAAAAAAACCATTAATTTGCAAGACAATATTTTTAGTTACGAAATTAATTTTAATGTGTCATTTTATAAAGGATTTAATTTTGATGCATTTACAGTATAAAATTCTTTTATACTGCCATATAATTAAACCTTTTCTTTTATATGATTTTTTAAGTAATGGGATCTAAAAATAACCGTATTTACTTATGTGTCATTACATGATTAAATAAATGTATAAAAAATTTTTATATTATCAATATATTCCAATTAAATCCTTTTATAAGACATATGACTTAATAGTCATGATTTCCTCATATCACATTTCATACAAAATTTTATCACTTAATAGTAATACAACCCAAACCGTACCAAAATATATTGTGTGACGGTTGAAGAATTGTGATAAAGATTTATATGAAAATTACATATAAACTTTTGTAAAATACTTTAATTTGGGACTACTGTTATTAATTATCTTTTAAAAGTTACTACTATTGCAACTTTATGTCTACTGTCACATCCTAATCAATGAATTATTATTTAAGTGTTCCAATATAGTTTTACTCTATTTCATAATTAAATTAGTATTTTGTTATTATTTTATGTTTAATTCATACTTAATATTAATAATATTATTATTCAATTTTTTTTTGTTTATGAAATCTTTTATTTTATGAAAATATTTTCATTTTTTATTCATTTTTCTCATAAATATGTTAAATTTATATTTTCACATAAAGACCAACTTCTCTTTTTTAACAAATTGATTTTTTTAATCTTAAGTATTGTTCAAATTGATGAAATAAGCTTTTTACTTCAAATAACTTTCTTTAAGTATAATCTATCATTTTGGTTTCCTCTATTTTTGTTTGCCTTTTGGTCCCTCATTTTTCTAATATTTTGGTTTTATTATGTAATAATTATCTGCATCAGAGTAATTATATTATATGTTTAATTTGATAATGAACAATTAAAAAAGTGATAAACAAATTATAATATGCAACATAAATATTCAAAGATTTTACATATTGTGTTTAAATAATTTAATTTAGTATTAAAAACATATTATATGAATAGTTTTAGTGCCAATAATCTCTCAATTTTTATTGCAGTATTATTTTCATTTTTATTCTTAAAAATTAGGATAATATAATACAATAAATTAGTTATTTGTTTAATAATTATATACACTATTTAGAATAAACTTGATACTAATATTTGATAATATATTTTACATCATTTAAGGTGTTTTTAATAAAATATGTGATATATTAAACTGTATCAAATAAAATGCCAATATCATTTGATGATAGTACAGTTTTTTTACATTGACAATGAAAATGAAAATTTAAAGTTATTATTAAGAATTATTTTATTTCATTAAATTTTATTATTGCTATTTTAATTCTGATTTTTTATACTTTATATTATGTGTAAATTTTTTTATTACTACATTGGTAGTGATATTTTATCTCGTATCATATTTATAAAACATTAAAATAAAAAGGACTAAAATACTAGTGTACTTAAAGAAATTTATTTGAAGTATACAACTTAATTCATTTTAAACACTATTTAAGATTAAAGATTTTTGCAAAAAAAAAAAAAGGTCTTTCTATGAAAATGTAAATTTAATATATTTTATGAGAAAAATGTATAAAAAATTGAAATATTTTCATAAAACAAAATATTTTATAAGCAAAAAATTGAAAAAAATTAATAATATTAAGTATAAATTAAACATAATATAATATTTTATTATGAAGCAAAAATGACGTTTTAGAACACTTATTAAATAATAATCCATTAATTAGAGTGTTGCACTAGACATATATTAGTATGTGACAATGACCACTCCTATGTTTTTTCACAGCCCTTAAAACGGTCATGTAACAACAATTCTGTAGCCAATTACCATTAGTTATTTTGTGAATAAAACACCGATTCAGTAGTTTCAAGTGATATACAGCCATGATAAATGGAGATAAAGAGTGACGTTGAATGGCAGATTAATTTGGAAACATCACCGCATTATGCACTGCAATAATGGAATTCATTATAGGGAACAGAATATTCATACATGGTTTATTTTTCTTTGTAATTTATATATATATTTTTTTGATTGCTCAAGGGTATCTCCCGGCCAGCAGCCGAGAACTAATCCCTCCGAGGCGTGGAGATCACCGAAGTGAGTTTTACCTCTTCCAACAAAACCCTTTTCTATACACATGTCAGGAGTCAAACCCCTGACGCATGCTTAAAGGATCCAGCCACCTTACCAACTGTGTCAGACTTTGTTGATTTTGTACTTTATATCTAATCATTCATCCATCAATCAATATGCAAAAGGATTGCAAAATTAAATAAGGGATGGATCAATGAACAGTGGTGTCCTTTCGTTAAAAACCAAAGTTTGATGAGGAGTTTGTCAAGCAGTATTGAATATCAATAATTACTATATTTGGCGAACGATATTTAAAGAAGAATTACTATATTTGGAGATTTTTTTTTCATATAAAATTTGGATGGTGTATTTATATTAATATGATATTTTTGAAAAAACAAATCACACAATATAGATTTAACACTGAATCCATCAAAGACAGATCCATTGTAAAAAAAATTAACACTGAACCCACTAAATGTAAAATCAATATAAAATAAAAACAATATAGAATCCATACTATAGCAAATTCTGTAAATACTATATATAAATAAATTTTTCAGTTATCTTAAATTAGTGTAAATCACCTATCAAAACACAATATACAAATTATTTTTTCATATTTGGATCCGTCGCATATTTAGAATTAAATTATTAAACTTGTTTTTATTGTAAGATTTTTCAATGTTATAAACTTTAAGATTCTAAACTATGACATAATCAAAATTAAAAATCATAATTCAAATATTAATTCCACTTTTTTAACAGAATATTAATTCTAATTAAAATTCGAGAAAGTTTTAATTATTAGGTTGCAGACAAATTTATTTTCGTGTAAATGAAAACTTTTCGTATTAAACATCTGAACTGAATGAAAGTTTCTGACAGGAATTTTCTTCCCATAAGGACTATGATCTCACTAGTACGGCTGCTTTAGAGAGCAAAGGCATTATTCTTATAATATATCCATCTTCCCCTGCATTTTTATTTCTTTGTAAGCCTTTCTCAAACAAAACCCTTTTTTTTTTTCGGGTGTCTAATGGTCTACAGATTGTAGTCATATGAAACAAGCTTCAAATTTCTTGTCTTTTTTTAAAAAGAAATGGAATATAATCTTATTTATACTTCTTAGAGACAAGGCAGGAACAGGGTTGGTGTAAGTGTAATTTGGCATTACAGTGGGAGGTAATTCAGTGGGAAATTTTGGTGGCAAAGAAAAGGAGTCATTAAGGTCAAGTAGAATAAAGTAATTAGCATACTTTTGGGAAGAAGACAAACAAAATGTGCCACATTTGCATTTTTGTCAACATGTTATCAGATAATTACTTACGTAATGTGAAAGAGACGCACCAAAAAGCATGGTTTGGCGAACGGATAAGGTATAGAATTAAGTGAGAGTAATGAGACGTACGTGTTCTTATCTAATATCTCCTGCTTTTGTTAGTGTCTTTATTTTGTATGGTAAAAATAGGAAGGTCGATGAACACAACAAAAGACTCTTATTTGGACTTGGACTTGAGTTGTAAATCCTTTTGTTCGCAATAAAAATAAGAGAAGGAGTCCAAAACTCCTGTCTTGGTCAAATTTTGTAAAGCTATACAAGGTTATGTGCTTGCTTTTGAGCTTAATTTATTTCTTTAGAGCAAAACAAATCACTTAAGCAATTAAAATCTTCATACGGATTTTGTAGCGGGGTCATACTTAATTAGACCCACCGGCCTAGTTTGGCATAGCTTAATCATGACAGATCAGAAGTTTTCTAACTTCATATAAGTAGTCTCGTCATCAGACTCTAGTCCAGAGTTAGGCATGTTTCAAGTTAGCCCATATGTAGCATCTAAGACCATTAATCTAATATCCGATCAACTAATTTTCATCATTAGTCCTGCTAAATTGTACAAACAGTACAAAAGCGATTAATCCAATCAGAATTGAAGAATCATTGAAATCATGGGAGGGAGTAAAAACTAAAGAGAAAAGTATCTATATTTTGAGAAAAGATTTTTTTTGATCGAAAACATTTTCCTGAAACGACACGAGAACGTGAAAACTAATTACTTGTTATCAGCTGGTGACTTGTTATGCGGCAACAGTTTTTACTTGTTTCCTTTGATAAGAACACATTTCTACATCGATCTTAATCAGAAAAAAGAAGATGCATGACCAATGGCTAATATCAGCACTTTTTTTTGTTACTTTGGAGAATGAATTTGCAATTTCTTTTGAATTTTATTATATATAAGGTTTCTCCGATACCTTATAAAATTTAATGGTATTGATATTTTTTAATTACTTAAAATTAAAAATGAGTCATGTATCTCAGTAACCCAAATTTTTTAAATCTATCAAATCAAATATTAAATCACAACTATTAATTATATAAAAATTACCTTAGATATAGAAGGAAAAACCAAGCGGCAGTCGATGGTGGGTGGGCGGCAAGTGGTTGATGTCAATGGAGGTGATAGGCAACAGACAGGCAAGGACTAATAATAGCCAATCACCTAGTCAATAGTGAGGGTTACGAGACAAAAGGGAAAAGAAATTTCATAATTCTGTCTATAATGAGAGAATTTAAAATCCATTTTTTTTATGTTTTGAGAATACTTTATAAAAATATTTAAAATTTAAAATTCTCTTGTATTAATTTTCAAATAAAATTTTTTATGTCAAGTAATTTAAAATTATCTGAAAATAATTCATGTAAACGCAACCAAAGAACAGATTCACACTCAACCGGATTAATGTTTTAGATTGACACAAAACGTGCATTCAACGTATATAAAGTGAGCAGTCTAGAATGTACTGCTGCAAAAAGATTAAGAGGCTAATCAAAATTATATTATCATCATTAACTCATTTAAAATGAGTCAAAGCCACATAAGTTTTCTGAACCGATCACTAAAGAGTCAAGTCAGGCAAACAACAATATCCGATATTATATATATTTTTATTTAGAAAAGAATATATATAGAACATTAAGTTATAAGTCACGTGCAGAAATTTGGACTACGTTGATAACAGTCATTATTTAATATATATATTTTCAATAAAACGTTATTATTTATTCATGAATTCTGTGCACCTTCCCAAAACAACTGAGCAGAAAAGCAAGGAAAACTGAGAAGTGTCTACCTGTGTCTGAGTTGGAAGGTACATTTTATGGTTTGTCATAATATGTTAGACCTGTATCAACACAAAGTAGTGGGATGAGAAATTCTTTCCTCTACCCGGAGGAATTTCATTGGGTCCCATTTCTCACACAACTTTTACAAATGCTTGGATGGTGTACAATGCATGTGGAGGAAGACACACATTTCCTCCCCGAGGATATAAGAAAAATCCGTAGTGGGATACATGCGTGTCATTGCTAAGGAAGAATCTTGTTTGGTTGGCGGCTTGTCATAACTTTTTTCTGGGTTCATCCACAGTTCTATGTATATCTATGCTTTCAGGTCACGGTCAGGGAGCTCCCTATTTCTGGTTTTCTTTGAATGATGAGCCAAGATTAAAATTGGCTTTGAAAATTGTCAAGTCATCAATATGTGGAGCGGGACCAAGTTTTTGATTTATTCTCTCTATGATAAGACTGCTGTTTGGATCCGACAAATCACCCAAACAAAAAGCTATTTGTCTCTCTCCAGCTAGCTATTCGCCATAAGGTTGTGGATATGATTTATTTTTATTTGTTTTCAAAGTTCAAACAGATGTCAATTCCATGCAAATGAAAGGATCCATAAAGTAAATGAAGAGATTACGTATAGAGTGAAACTTACAGTACTTTAAAGAATATTAACTTTTTTTCTATACAACAGTTGAAGAATCTTGCACAATTAAATTTATATATCGTAGTTTTAACAGGAACAAATTTAACTACCCGGGAAAAAAAAGAAGAGAACAAAGTATATTTAACTAGCTAGGGTTACCTCAATTAATCTTTAATCATTGCAGTATACTAGTCATTCCTAGCTATTCCACGTACCATCTGGTTGTGTTTAGCGTGAAGTGAAAATTCTTATCTTTATGTCTAGTACATAAAATTAGCATAAAATAAATTAGCAACGTAATAAAATAACATAATACTCTTTATGATAAAAATTACACTTGTTCAAGGTATGCAAATGAAATGAAAGGAAAATCATCATAAAATTAAATGTATTATTTTAGTGAATTCACTGAATTTATTTTATAATAAAAGTAGTCTTTGTCCTTATGTTAATATGATAAAACAATAATCATTAAAAAAAAACACCATTCTTGTATATTACTTTTTCATTCAAATAAAATAAATTAAAGGAAAATTACATTTTCTAATATGTACTGATATTACAAAAGATAATCATCATAACATTTTCATTCTTGTATATATATATATGACTACGCTTTCAAAATGCATGTCTCATGTTAGTGTTGAAAGACAACGATCATTAAAATGGAACGCTCATTCTATGAAAAGTTTTATTACCAAAGAAAATGATTAGCAATCTATTACTTTCTTTTCCCCTTCTATTTCTAATAACTAGATTCAAATTGCTCATATTTTATAAAGTCCAGATTAGTGCACCTCTAATATTTGTTGAGGAAGTTACGAAGGTGGGGATTTTGGTGGAGATCCCGAACACAACGAATTTTTTTTTTTTTTGGGGTAAGAAACACAACGAATTTTAAATGTGACATACCTAATTATTTTTGAGAAATATGCAGATGTATGGCATGGAATCAATGAATGACTTTCAATAGTTGCAAATCTAATCAACTCAAGCCTTTTCAAATTGTCTTGTCAACGCATTGGACGCCATATAGACAATATGTAGATAACCACGCGTGATGTATCAGCTCTGTATGTATAGTGGTGCTAATATGTGGTAGGTTTTGCCCATTATCTATATATATGATCTGCCATAAACTTTACTTTGGATTTCACTTTTTGATCCGGAAGAAAGATATTATTAAGTTGCAGTAAAAGAGTTTGGCTTTAGATGTAGGTAACTAAATGGCTTCACCCCAGGCCTTGCATGTGATCTCACTGCAAAAGGAGATGAAAAAAAAAGAAGAAGAGCTTAAGTTTCAAAAGGGTCTTTGACTCCAATACATATCAATAGCTCCACGGGAATAATTGAATAGTTCGTTGTTAGATGCTTCGCTTGCAAGTTTAAGATTTAAATTCTAATCGCAATATCAATTTGAGATTGGTCAGGCTCATGAAGGGCGGATCCACCTTATTGGAGGTGGGGGCTTATGCCCCCACAACAATTATATGATTTTTTTAAATAAATATATAGTGATATAGACTTTTGACCCCACAATTTTATTAAATTTGGTCCTATATTAATTTTAAATGAAATAAAATAGTAAGGTATAGTATAATCTATTTTGTTTTTATATTAATATATAATTTTTGTCCCTATTATTAAAATTTTGTGGATCTATTACTATTCATGACTACTTTAATCATTTAAAAAATAGTATTATTGTTGGTACCTTAAGTACTATTCGAATAATTAGAGAATCATATATAATTTTTTTTCCAAATCATTAAAGGTGTTTGATTCTCAAACAGAAATAAAGCATAATATTAAGAGTTATGTTATTTGTATTTATGGAGTATATGACACAGTATCGATTCATACCTTATTTATTATTGGATGATGAAATGCAGATATCATTTAAATAGAGTTCACATTATATTCAATAGTAGATGAGATATGAATTGATACGATATCTCATTATATGTACGCATAATATTTTTCTAATATAAACGTTCGACATCCACAGCAATGTACAAATGAAAACTGAACACAACAAAAATCACACCTAGCATCAAGACACACACCACCACAGAAACTACAAAAGCTCGTTCACGAGAACACTAGAAAACGGGAACCCAACCTTACAACAAGAACTAAGTCCATCTCGAGCAGAATGGCTCTCAAACTCCAAAAACGATACATCAACAAACTCCTCACCTAGGCCCAATTACTGCATGTTAACCTCTTTCACATATTGAGCCGCATCCAGCCGCTTTCTTCGCGCAGGGATCGAGGGGGTCCTGGACCGGTGCATCGAGAGCTTCCTGCAACTGTATGCATGTACCATTGTACAGACACACGAACCGAAGCAGTAGCTGCCGCTACCATGAACATAGAAAAATTCTTATATACTCTAGGAACACATTTAATACATATTTTATGAATAACTATAACTATTTAATTTTAATTTAAAATACTTAAAATTTATATAAAAATAAAAAATATATGATTATAGACATTTTTAAAACACATATTAAATATGTTACAGAAATATACAAAAATTTCTCCACCAACATGTGGGTACTGGACTCGAAATAGCGCATCGATCACATCAACTAGAAATGAACAAAGAAATACCCTACCACAACCCCAAACATTAAACAAAAATAAATCAATGAGTTAGCTTTGACCATCGCAAATCGATCCGTACAGTACTGTCATTGCCAAATATGCCTCGCTCATGCAAACAGCAGACAAGAAAATAAGAAGACGATTCAAGCTGAAAACGGGATGGCGATGCTGCCAAGCGAACAGTCAGATCTAGCGACCAGGAAAATTTCAATTACATTACTAGTCATGGAGTTAAAAGAAAAAATACATAACTAGTGAATGTGCTTATAGAAAACATAAAAAATTGGGCAATAATATATATAATTGAAAATTTTATTTATCTTATTGACGAAAAAAAAATTATGATTAATTATTAGCTACTTTACCTATATATCTATAAAGTTAAATAGAAATGTAAGTAAAATCTGGACTATCTATATACATCAACGTGAAAATATCTAAAATATCATGAGTTGAAAAAAAGAAGTTTCTCTCTTTTTTAAAAAATATCTATTTCGCTCCACTCATTGTTGTTCACATGAATATGGTGTGGGGGACTCCAAAAGTCTTTTGTAAAATAGTCAATGCTGTATCTTTTCCCCCCTTTATGCATATCCAATGGGATATGAATCTCTATCTGTACTAGATAAATTTCATAAAGAGGATTTTGCAATTAAAACAGCGTGCTTTTGTTAAAGGAAGCATGGTGGAGAGAGTATGGGAGGTGTGTGCATGCCATTGCCATCGTGTACTAATTAAAAAGGAAGTTCAACACTCAGCAACACACGTTCTTGTTTGCCCAAAGATATTCTTCTTTTCAAGTGCTTGAATCGTGATGAGGGGCCGGGCTAGGAGGGAATCAGTTTAACCTTTGAAACCAATTGTAGGAATAGGTCATGTCATTGATACCCTTGAAAATGGGACTTTTATTAAAAAGAAAGTCTAAAACAAGGACTTGCATGATAAGGCATCGGAAATTTACATGATGATATTAAAGCCAAAGATTGCCATTGGATGGGCTAAGCCAACAGGAATAGTTTGTTGATAAGTTCCACTTTTTCATTCTTCCTTTTTTTTTTATTTTTTTCTGGTGAATTTTTTTTTTCTTTTTATCAAGTTTGAAAGGTTTAATTCCAACAACCCAACAGCAAATATGTCGCAAAAAGGATTTTATTTTAGGAGTTACCAACCACAAATTACTTGAGGGACGAAGCAGCATCAATATTGGCCCTGGCCACAACAATGAACACAAGCCTGTGCCTTTCTTGCTGAAGTTCAATACTCAATATTCAAGTGATGCAACCCTGCTCTGAAACTCTTCCTAAGCTTCACACTCATGCTTAAAATTTAACTGCATTGTGCAGATCCCGGAAAACCTCACCCCCACTGCACAAAAGCTTTGGCTCATCAGTTCACAAACCATCACATAGGCTCATAGAATCTAAGAATTTAATTATCCTCTCCACTTGGAGATGGAATTCTCAGAAGTCTTATGTCTTATCTTATGTAGACTAGAGGGAATTAGAGCATCTCCAATGGTGTCTCTCTCTTGATCCCACTCATGGCTCCATTTGTTATCACATCATTGCCACATAATCGATTTGTCATAAAAAGGAAAAATATCCCAAGAATGTTTCAAAAGTGTCTCTTTCCGCTCCAATGAGTTGATCCCTACTACGGCTATATTTATAAAATGTTTTATTCTAATATCTTGTATTATGTAATTTATTTTCAATTTGGATAAAAATATAAAATTATTTTTTAATTTTTTGTTTAAAATTAATTTTAATAAATTAAATTGTAGAGAAATATTTTGTAATTTTTTAAAAATTGAAATATATAAAAAAAATAGACAAATATTTTGTAAAATAAAATGCACTACCAGAAAAATGTGGAATATCGATGTAAACTAAACCATCGGTAATTACCAACTGTATTTCTGATAGGTTGACGCAAATTGAGAAACAATTATTTTCGTTACACTACCCGTTAGTAAAACCATCGATAAATGATGGCGCTAAAACCGGCCACTTGGCGCTCATAATATCTGACAGGTAAACCAATGGGTGAATTCAATAATTTGTTTTATTTATAAAGTTACTGACGGAATTACCGACATCTATATATTATAATTAATAATTATATTTATTAATTACATTATCGACGTAGTAACCGACGGGTGTTTATTATAATTATAATTATATTTATTGATTAATTTACCGAGGGTAAATCGACAGGTATATTTATCAGTATATTATTATTTATAATTTATTATAGTAACTGACGATGTAACCAACGGATATGTATTTTTTAATTGTTATTTTTTTATTTATTACTAACGGTGTTACCGACGGGTTTTTGAAAATTCATAAGTTACCACGCAAATGATTACTATTATGTATTTTCCGTCGGTAAAACCATCGGTAATTAATTGTTAATGAAACACATCATTTCACTAAATGTGTACCCGTTTGTAATCTACGGATTTATCCCTGCCATGACCCTTCTTCCTCTTCACTCATTGCAGTCTTTCTCTCTCTCTAAAACCTCCCTCTCTCTCTAAGCTTGCTGCACCACTGCCTTTTTTTTGCCATTCGCCGCCACCGAAGCTCTATTTGAGAAACAAAGGCCACTATTATGATCTTGGGGCTTTAATGAGCATTTAAGCCGGTTTAGTTTTTTGATTTAGTTTACTTTATCCATTCATTTATGGGTGACCATAGTATTGTGTTTTGTTGCATTTGGGGGAGTAATTATTGTTATTAATTTGTTAATGTAGGAGTTATTCTTGAGGGTGACAGTGATTATCGACTGTTGGATCGGTTTGTCATTCTTATTATTTATGCTATTTTATGTTTATATATAGATATATATATAATTGTATTGATTTAAATTTATCATATTGAATTTTCAGGATTAGATTAGAACTTTACTGTATTGTGTATTTTTTTTTTACTGTTATAGAGGTTATAACTCAATTCTTATTATTTATATTGTTTAATATATATGTAGGATATATAGAGACTTATGTTTTCTAGGATAGAGTTGTAGGAAATGAGGATTGCATAATTGGGGGGAAGGGCATAGAGGTCCTTCCCCGATTTGTTTGATTTGTTTGCTATGAGATCCTTTAAGTTTGCGAAGATTGCAGGATGCATGTTGTGGAGTTATAAAGAGATAAGCAATAGAATGAATTTTAGGATTATGTGAATTGTATTTAATTATTAATATGTAATTGTTTCACTATATATATTTATTTTGTTATTGATCTTTATAATAATATCTATAATTATTGATTCGACTGATATATTTAATGATGGAAGCTCCTAATTTAAGAGGAGATATTGTCGAAATTTTGTTATAATTTTTTGTAGGAATAATAGATTAAAAAAAAAGAACTATATTTAAAAAAAAACTTAAAAACAAATTGGGTTTGGTTAAAAATAATAATTTAAATTAAAGTTAAAAACCAATTGAATGTGTTTTAAAGACCAAATCCAATAAATGTTAAGAAATAACTATATTAAAGACCAAATGCAATAAATGTTAAGAAATAACCAATTGATATATCTAACGATAGAAGCTCATAATTTAAGGGGAGATACTGTCAAAATTTTATTAATTTTTTAGGAATAATATATTAAATAAAAAAAACTATATTAAGAAAAAATTAATATGCAATTGAATTTGTTTTAAAAAAATAATTTAAATAAAACTTAAAGGCCAATTGTATATGTTTTAAATACCAAATATAACAAATATTTTACGATGGAAGCTCCTAATTTAAGGGGAGTTGTTGTTGAAATTTTATTAATTTTTTTAGGAATAATATATTAAATAAAAGCAACTATATTAAGAAAAACTTAATATGCAATTGAATTTTTTTAAAAAGAATAATTTAAATAAAACTTAAAGACCAATTGCATATGTTTTAAAGACCAATTGCATTATGATCATGATCAAATATCATAATGCAAACTTTTGGGCCAAATCTTATATGTAACTCTAGTAAACCTTAAATTCTTCTTTAGTTTTGCAATTAGGTGGGAGAAAATTCATCTCATTTTAGGGTTTATATATATTTAAAGTGAAAAAAAAAGTTTGCACACATTCTTCAATAAAATATATCATAATTATAATCTTTTAAGAGATTTAAGAGCACATTTTTAGTTTCTTATTTCAAAGACAAACTTCAATTAAAAAAATTATATTAGATTGCATCAAAACAAAATATAAGTGATGATGAAAACAACCCTGCACTTTCAGATAAATTGAGGTGTTTAATATTATATGCAATATTATTATGAAATTATTTGAAATTTCATGATTTATTAATTTTTTATGGATTACTTTTTAATTGTTTCAGTACAACTAGTAGAGGCAGAGGCCTACCTTAGAAGGTCGGTTTACCCACCCTCACCTTAGCCACTACCCCTCCCACCACCTCATCCACTGCCCCTCCCACTGCCTTCACCACCGCCCTTTCCACCACCTCCATTACCTCCACCTCAATCCCTACGATCAATACCCTAGGCTTTAGGATGATGCCCACTCTTGGGTTTGCTAAGCCCCCACCTCCCCCATATTCACACTTACAACGCACTCACATCAGTGACCCCTTCCCTACCCCTGCCACTACCTACCACTGCCCTAACTCCCAACCCTGTATCTAATCAGACTCTTCCTTCCTCCACTGGGTCACAGGCACGAGACGCACATGGGAGGCCCCTCAGCATAGATGGCAGGCCACTTGGGGTTGATGGCATACCGCTCTACCAGATCAGGCTAGACGATAAAGATAGGTAAGTTGAAATATGCTTTTTTATTACATTCTAGTTTTACATTGCTTATGGCATTTAAAATATTTTGATTGTTTTTTAATTTATTTTATCTATGTAATAGTTTTCACCCATTTGCACCAGCTCACCATAGGATCACGGAGGTTATACAGAGTCAGTATAACCATTTGTGGCTCATATGGACTGACATCCCTACTAATGTTAGGGAGTCGTGGTGGATAGACTGGAAGATAATTCTATGATTTATTCACTTTTATTAAAATATATACTTATATATAATAACTTATATGTTGTGAATTTGTATATGCAGAGATCCTTCTACATTCAGCCCGAGCATGAGTCCGTAGTGAAGAGGGTTTGGAGGATTAGGTCCTTTAAGCGACTGTGGGATATGTTTCATGATGTCCGTAAGGGACACATAAGTAGCTCTTGGTTGAATGATGCCATACATAGTGAGTTGCAGTGCCATTAGGCTAGTGACCTGACCTTTAAGGATATGTTGGATAAGGGAAAGATAAACTGAGCCTCATAGAAAGGCGGGTCACTGCACACGGGTGGATCGAGCACCTAGGAGGGGAACCGCAAGCGTTTGGTAATTCTTTAACCTTTCTACATTTTATAATAGCATTTACTATATTTGAATTGTGGCAAATACTATATGTTTATGTCTCTATTGTGGTTATTTGTGCAGGCGAGGGAGTTGAGCCGCCCTTCGACACAAGGTGAGCTATTTCGGGAGACCTACAACCGAAAGGGTTAGGAGAGGGGTGAGTTTGAAAAGGTTCGAGTAGACCTTCACTCCTAGGTGACCTATGTAAGTTTGAATTTATACATGACTTTACCTAATTTTTATTATTATTTTCATTTATGTCATAATTAATACCTACAATGCGTTTTATTGTTTTCCCTTTGCAGCGCGAGTTTATTAACCTTTGGGAGCAGGCATAGACCCAGTACCAGAACCAAGTGGCTAAGGCTGGGTCCGATGCTGACATTCCTCCTTTTCAAAACGAAGGAGATGTCTTTACAAGGGTCGCATATATGAGATAGGCTACTATCTTGAGAGTATATCCCCATCCTCCGCCACTGGGTTAGCTACTAGGGATGATGCCTTGAGGAAGCGTATGCATACCCTCAACCAGGAGTTGCAGCAACAAGTACAATTGATCCAGTAGCAACAGGAGTAGCAGGCAGGCCGAGCAGTTGTGGAGCAGGAGTTGAGAGAAATCCGAGAGCTTAAGCTCTCCTTGGAGCGCCAGCAGTAGGAGAAAGCAAAAAAGGAGAAGGCTAAGCTCCGAAAGATGCAGTAGTAAATCACTGCTGATGTGATGATCTTCTTCCGGGACATGTAGGGTTCGGGATCCTCTAGCTCCGGCAAGATGCCCCCCAGACCCATTCCCCCATATACTACTCCTCTCTATCGCTGAAGGCCAATCACCGTCGGACGGGGCAGATGACAATAATGGTCCAGGTGATAATGATGGTGATGCTGCCGACGATGCCGACGCCCAAGAGTTTAGCTAGTTTTTATCTAGCTTCATTTTTTTTCCATTCTAGATATTTTTTACATTTATTGTAGTATGTATATATTTTTTTTTCCATATTTGGATATTTTATTTAATTAGTTTAATTTATTTATATATTTTAATATTTTCTTATTTAATATCATTTTAATTGATAATTAGGTTATTATATAAATAATTAATTAATTAATAAATAACATATTACTAATCACATCATAGTAGTTAAAAAGAAATTTTTTTAAAAAATTTATTTACCATCGGTAATATATAATATTTATTTAAATATAATTTTTCCACTATTAAAAAATCATCAGTACACTTGTCGATAAAATATTTAAAAATTAGAATTTATTTATTTAAACACCCGTCGATATAAATATGCCTTTGACGGAAGAGCTTACGTCTTTTATTTAATTGTATCGTTGGCTAATTATCACCTTACCCGTCAATAAAAGCATAGAAAATAACTGACGATCGTATTATACTGTCGGTAATATTCATTGACGGCCTCGTCTCCAATACCTCTATAACCATCGGTAATTCCGTTGGTAAAAATCATACCCATCGATAAATGCGTCGGTTTCCCGCGCCTTTGTTGTAGTGATGAGTCTTTGATATATTTTTAAAATATAACATGATTAGCAACAATAATGTATAATTTAAATATGAGCAACAACAATGTGTAATTAAAATATTATATAACTAGAAACTATATACTTGACGAGCATTGTGCAATTGCCAAATATGTTCCACTAAATCTGTTTGTAATTGTAATGCTTTTGTCTATCACGAAGTCGAATATTGTTTTGGATACACTTCTCATACGGAGCAAAACTTTCTTCTCCTAGCTTCGACTGTGATAAGCCATTGTCAACATCATTGCCAGAAGGAAGTTCAGTAAAATTTCTAGCATATGTGTCTCTCTCATTCTCTACGATAATATTATGCAATATAATGTATGCTCTCATTATTTTTGCAAGTTTCTCTTTCTCCCAGAATCATGCAAGGCCATGTATAATTGCAAATCGAGCTTGTAGCACTTTGAATGCATGCTCCACATCTTTTTGTTGCCCCACTAACAGATTTTAGTAGTGTCAATGTCTTCATCGTAACTAGTAGGCACTTTCGATTTTCCCTTACTCTTCCATTTTGATGACTTGGTGCCTTGAGGACGGACTAGAGACTCCACACCAATATCTTCACCCCTTGGTGTTTCTGGATTAGATGAAGATGAGTATGCTCCACAACTGCTTACCTTTGTTCTCTTAGAACCTCCACTTGGAGTTGATTGAGTTCTCCATTTTTATTCCTTTCAAAGCTCACCAGTGAAAAGTGCATATTTCTTTTCATACCTTGAAAAATAGAGTTCATGAGCCAACTTCATGATATTATCACTATTTGAGCCACTTCCAATTTTTTGAGATACTTGATCATGGCAACCACCAAATTGTTCAGCCTCTATGTTCATCTTATGCCAACGCTTCTTCATAGTACCAACTCCTCTTCTGATTAGGCTACAATTGTTTTTCTCGCAATATGCATGTATTTGGCTCCAAAATGCATCGCCTTTTTGGTCAAAGGAACCATTGATACATTTAACCATGCACTTATTAGTAGCTCATCTTCTTTCTATCGCCATTGACTATTGTCTTTCATGCGATCTTCAAAATGCTCATCTACAAGGTTGATAGCATCTAACCCATCATAGTTAGAAAATTGTGAATACTGTGAACTTGGAGTCAAATTTGTAGGTGTTTAAAGAGATAGATTAGATGACCTACCAATGCCAATTGATCATGATCCCAATCCTCTAATTGGGGCTTGAAATGGTAATGAAAGTGAAAATTGAAATGTTGATCAATTTTGACTATTTGGAAAAGAAAGGAGCTTGAAAATTTGAAGGAATTTGAAAATTAGAACTTCGAAGGTTTGAGAGATTAGGATTTGGGAAGAAGTTTGGCATTTGAAAATTAAAATTTGGATTCAAATTTTGAGAGTTTGAAACTTGTGAATTTTGAATATTTCAGTTTTGAGGGAGGTTAGAATTCTGTAAATAATTGAGAAAATAGTTCAAATTAAATTGATTTGAATCCATTGTTTGTGAGAGAATAAAAGAGTAGAATTGTGAAAAACAAGATTAGAAAGTGCTATAAATGATTAAGAAGAGTTATGGAAAGAGAAGTTTAAATAGGTTAGTATTTATATAGTTTAATGAGAAATGAAATATTTTTCTAGAATTACCTTTTGAAAGTTTTAACGATCATATAATATATACTCACCCAAACGGTCATTAATTTTTTTGGTAAAGTTATGGCAATGAAAATGGAATAAAATAATCATTTTTATGTATTTACAGTGAACTTGGGACCGTCCCACTTTGGTGTCCCTCAAGACACTCTCTCTCTCTCTCTCTCTCTCTCTCTCTCTCTCTCTCTCTCTCTCTCTCTCTCTCTCTCTCTCTCTCTCTCTCTCTCTCTCTCTCTCACTCACATCGTCCAACAAATATGCTCCTACGAGGAAGAGTGGGACGTCCCTCATAAGCACGCAGTTGCTCTTGCGAAGTTGATCACCTTGGGTCGGTGATTTCCTAGCAATAAGTACATAAGCTATATATTCTTTATCTCTTTCGCTCATAGGCTAAGGAAAAAGAGAGATCCTTCCAATAAGTTATTGAAGAAGATCAAATTTTATGACGAGAGACCACTCAAGCATCGATTATCAAAGGACGTATATATGGTAAATATTGATAAAATATCCTCTAGCAAAACGTTCAATACTTTAATTTGAAGGCCTAGATGAATAGCGCTTCTCCTTGCTTCTGGAAAACAATATAATGTTTGTTTTTTACTGCTAAGAATATTACTCTTGATCATCTGAAGGAAGCTGACCTTATGGTACAGCTAAGCTAAGCATGTAAGTTTTTGGTAATAAAAAAGACCATATCCATCAATCACTTTTTTTCGTGGGCTAATTGCCCAATCCATCCTCTAATTTATCCAAGTCGACTTGTATCACGTGAAGCCCAAGCCTATTTGAACATAACTATTATCTACACTGCAGTTCAGAACACAACAACCCCATAAACCAAAACTAAAACAGCATGCGACAAATAGCTCTCCCCAACACTGTTTTTCTCATTTTCATTCACATGATATTCAGAAATTCTTATAAGCTACATTTAATGTATGCTTCATAAACATGCATAATCACCCATTTTAAACTTTCTTTTTTTGACATAGCTTGTAAGTATTAGACAATTAAATGAGTGGTTGAGCAGCCATTAAATATACTGCATAGTCATGGAAGAATTTCTCCTATAATATATATTGGACATCACTTGTAACGAGAGAGAGAGAGAGATCAGAAGTTTCTTCTTCGAACGGAATATTATTGATCACTTGCAGTTATCTCTCTCTCCTTGCTTCGGTGCACGGTGCGCATGGCTGTTGCAGACCCAACCACAGCATGTTCGCTTAGATAGTTTGTACATACATATGAGTACGAAGCATGAAAATATCTCACTTGACTAGCAATTCTTTCTTCTTCTTTTTTTGATATACTGCGGGGCAAAAAGCCCACTTGACTAGCAATTCTAAACCAGCCATTTAAAACAGACATGCTGCACAAGATGTAGCCGATATTTTAATTTGATTCCCACATTATATTACCGCAGAGACATACACCGTATAACGTCTGGTCCCATAGAAAATGAAATCAACGCCAAAAGAGAAAACAAAAAAGATTTGATTTCCTTCATTTATCCTTATAAAAATAAGAATAAATGTTTGCATGCAGAAACATAATTTTTCTGGATATTTGCTATCCTGCAACCTTGGAGCGGTAGCAGAGTTGGAGGGAAGAGCCTTGTTTAATGAGACTCACAAAATTCTAAGATAAGGTGTAAAAAAAATTGTATATAGTGATCCAATCATATATTACCACATAAGTTATGATAATTGACTTTTACATTCACTTCATGAAAAGTCATTCAAACGAAATTAAATATTTTGATTAGATGATGATGTAAAATATTTTTATGCCGTTAGTGCATCAAAATTAAATTCATTTTAATATGTCTCAAAATTGATATTTTGAGCCTGTAATTTCTTTTTTTTTTCCTTATAATTTTCGGTTTTTGAAGAAGTAAAATTCCTTTGTCTATCGAAAACAATAAAGAAAAGAAAAAAGAGAAAAACCTTTCATAGGGTGTTGAAATACATGGTATTCAGAGAAGAGAGAGCAAATAATTAATAGAGATTGAATTGAAAATTTTACTAATGATCAAGATAATAAGTAATACATGATGATAGAGCCTTATATAGGCAATGAGTGAAACTAACACAACAAATCTAACTAACTAATCTAACTAACATATCAATATTTCTAATAGCAATTACATCCTTTAACACCCCCCACAAGCTGGAAGATACATCATTTTCGTATCTCCAGCTTGGGATGAAAGTGTAATACAACCGAAATGAAAAGAAAAAAAAAATACAATGTAATCATATGAACAATGTAGGATGAACGTAAATAGCGGTAGTGCCTAGTTCCTCTTCCACGTCTCCACTGCGCTCGTTGCAAGAGAAATCATCAACTATCCCAAATTGGGAATATCATCAACAAATGCTTAACCACTTGGTAGAAGCAACCAATCCCAACATGGGAAAAAATCAATCAATGCTTAACCACCTCAAATCAAAAGGCAAAATCTAATACCAAATCAAAGGTTATAGTCAATAAGAGTTTCAATCAAAGGTTATAGTCAATAAGACTGTCAATGAAAGGTTAACGTCATAAGACGAGCCATATGGCTAAAACTAAAACTGGATCAATGTTTAACTACCTCTTAAGGGTAGAAGCTAATCCAATGAAAACCTATTCAAGGCAATACCAATTATGCTCAAAACACCATAGCATCAGAAGCTATAACAAAGCTAAATAAAGGCCAAATCAACAATTCTTTTCGGGTATAAGAACCGAAAATACCCAAATGAAGGCTAAAACTTTTTCAAAACCATCACATATCAACAACAAAAGAGACTGGAATCAAATTTGAGAAATGACTTCAATAAGCTGCACTTCAGACAATAAACTAAATGTGCTAAAGAAAACAAAATCTTCAAACACAATCTTGAAACAACTTCAACAATGACCACAAAACAAAGTAAACCAAACTAGAGCCAATAATCTCTGAATCTTGAACAAGAAAAATTCAACAGCAATCTTCAAGAACCAAACCAAAGCTGAGCGAAATGGAAAAGAACCAAGAAATAGAAACTCTAACCGGATTTGAAACTCAAGCCATTTGACTCTTGAAAACGCGGACCTCCACCACCAGATTGGTGACGGAGAACATGAACCAGAGTCGATGGAGAGAACTCATTGGCAAAGGTTGCTGGAAAACACGAAGTAAAATGGAACTGAAACCAAGCAGTGAAGCTCATCGGAGATGGAAGCTAAACGCGTAATAGATTTGACCAAGATGAAACAGAACAAAGAAAAAGACTGAAACTAGAACCGGTGATCTGAGAAGAATCTGAGAAATGGTGCGTGAACCAGCGAAGAATGAGATGCGGCGAAGACAATGACCATGAAGATAACTAGCGCGCAGCAGTGAACCACATCCTGAAACTCTAACTTGCCAAAACTCGAATCACGACAGAGATGAGCTCAGAACGGAGAAGAACGAACTAGATCGGAGGAGAAGTAAAATGCAATGGAAAAAGGCGAACTTGAATCTTGAAACGCGAACATGAACCAAAAGCGGAACCAGAGAACTAAAGCTCGTCGAAGCAAGAAATGGATCAGTCAAGACTGAGATGAAGTAGATCCGGCGAGCAAGAAAGACTGTGAACATGAACCACCACACCGAAAACCTCGAGTCCGAGAGCGTTGAATCAAGATGCGTTGAATGACGCAAAATTGAGAGAAATGAGGATTTCAATTGATTTCTGAAGAAAAGAAAAGAATCGAAGAACTGATTTTATTTCAGGATTTAGGGATTTGATAGTGTTTGGAAAGAAAGAAAATGTAGGAAAAAGGAAAAAAGAAACTGAGTTCATGAACTCAGAGTAGTGGTAGCGAAAAAGCTTTCGTGCTCTGATACCATATTGAAATATATGGTATTCAGAGAAGAGAGAGCAAATAATTGATAGAGATTGAATTGAAAATTTTACTAATGATCAAGATGATGAGTAATACATGATGATAGAGCCTTATATAGAGAATGAGTAAAACTAACTAACAACAAACCTAACTAACTAATCTAACTAACATATCAATATTTCTTATAGCAATTATATCCTCTAACATAGCGACCATGTTAGGTTCTGTGTTGTTCTACAATGTTTCCATATAATATGTTGTAGAGTTAATTTATCACTTAATCACTCAGCGTTTTCCACAAGGAAACAATGTCGATTTAATCCCTGACTTTTAAAATTGCCATTGGCCCTCACATTTGCAATTGTAGTCATTTTCGCCCTTCCATCAACATCTTTTAAAAGTGATCCCAAAAGTAATGAGCATTATGACTAAGTGACTCACAATTACAACGCTGAAGGATTAAATCACCCATTTTAAAAGTCGAGGGGCTAAATCCCTTCGAATTACACGTAAATGTATGACTAAAGTCGAATCATTAATTCTATGTTGTAACTGTGCACCTTGTATTTAATATAAATAAATATAAATATATAATACAAACAAGGTGACTTTTAGCATGGGCCTCTTATGTCTTGGTCCTCCACGAGCCACGCACTTTTTACTAGATATGGGCAGTTTTTT
The DNA here is from genome assembly GCA_031216105.1 of Dalbergia cultrata. Taxonomy (NCBI): domain Eukaryota; kingdom Viridiplantae; phylum Streptophyta; class Magnoliopsida; order Fabales; family Fabaceae; genus Dalbergia; species Dalbergia cultrata. The sequence continues at coordinate 18,273,507 of CM062348.1, read as the reverse complement.
TAAGTTTTTGTTTTGGTCCCATAAGACTGTAACCAAATGATGCCATGCTTCAGTCTGTCCTTTGCTGTAGCTACTGGAGCGAGGACTTGGATTTAACGATTGAAAGAGGAAGACCCGTGACACAATAGTGGTTTGGGTGATCTGACGCGGAAGTTTATATATATATATATATTCAGTAAAATGTACCTTCATTCTTTAATATATTTTTATATATCTTTAAATCAATTTTTTATTAATATATTTTTAGTTCTCATCAATAGGAGTCGTTTAAATGATAATATTTATTAAGTCCAAAAGAATATTTAAAATATATTTATAAGGGGTAAATTTTCAATATTTATAACTACTAAATGTATATTCAAAACTATTATGGAGACAAAATTTAGAATGACAAAAACTAAAATAAGATAAAGGGAAAAAAGAAGAACCAAAGTAAAACAAAAAATTTTAGGACTAATTAAAATTAAAATAACCTATACTTACAGAAAAAATTATTGAAAAAATTCTCAAATTAGTCTCTCTTAAATTTTGTGTAGTACAAATGGTCCATTTAAAAAAAAATTAAAGGAAGTCCTTGTCAATTTGAAACACAAGACAAATTAGTCCCTAAAAAATAAGACAAACTAGTTTTCCAAGGAAAAAAATGATAAATTAGTTCCTCAAGAATAAAAAAAAAAAAGTCAAAATCATTGTACGAATGGATTAATTTGTAGTGTTTTTTTTCTTGATATGTTTGTAGTTCCTCAAATTGATATGTTTAATTGGTAGAATTTTGTGAGTATTTTTTTTTAAGAGAGACCAATTTGCCTTATTTTTGTATAAGGGACTAATTTATCCAATTTAAAATTCAAGAGAAACCAATTTGAGGGATTTCATCAAAAATCTTTTTACTGTATTTAAATTATAAATATTATATTTTTGGGTGTCTCTTATACTTCTACAAAATTAAATGATACTGGTACTTTTTAGTTATTTATGAATAAGAATGAGTCACATATTCTACTAATTAAAGTTATTTAAATTTATAAAATTAATGATTAATTCATAACCATTGAATACACAAGGTATCAATATCCTACTATAGGATCAATGGAAAATCATATTATTATAAGTCACATATATTTTTTAAAAAAATACTTAATATGAATAATTATTACTAAAAGAATATTTCAATAAAAAATAAAATAATAAACATAAAAAATAGATAATTAATGAAAATCTTTAAAATAGTTTTACCGATGTTACAGATAATATGTTTCAAACTTCCAATAAATATATATATAAATTTTTTTATATGAATAATATATTAAAATCAAATTCTTAATTAATTTAATGAGTACAACCACAATACTTTTTTTTTGTTAGGGTATGATTAAAAATATTGTATAGAACTGTATGGAGAGATTAATTTGTCTCCTTTTTTTGAAATATGAGGAACCAATTTAAGTATTTTGTCTTCTGTAAAATAAGGGGATACTAAGTGTAATTACATTTTAACCTCAAGGGAGGTTATTGTAATTTATCCTAAATTTTTATCAATCAAATTATTAAATTAAAAGTTCTCATCAAGTAGATTAAATATATAAAATGTTCATATAATTTAAAAAGATTTAATGTCATATATATCTTTTATAGATTAAACTGGTGTGAACAATATTCTTTTGGAGACTAACTGATATCAAGGGTATTTTGTTGGGAATAAACTAATATCATGTGAACCTCGACACAATAATAAGGTTACAGTTTTATGATTTGTAGGTCATGGATCAAATCTTGAAAACATTCTCTCCACAAAACAAAGATAAGGTTGCGTATGTTTATCCTTTTCAAACCCGATTAGATGAGAACCTCGTATATTGAGTCGTCCTTTTTAAATTGATATAAAAAAAATTTTAGAGACTAGACTAATGTTACACATTTCTTTACAAAAGTGGTACACTTGATACTTTATCACATGTTTCTATTTGGAAGATTTATAATGTATTGGGTGGTTAAATAAAAAAGTTTCACTATTTTTTTTTTTTGGCAATGGTAATAATTTTATTAATATGATAATGTATAATTAGATGTTTGTGTAAATTTTTTATATTAACAATATATGAAATTTATTTTTTTATTCTCTGAACAGATTAAAAAATAAAGATTATCTGAATTTCATAATAAATAAATAATATACAAAAATTTAAAAACCAATAATAAAAAATAATAAAATATTGAATGAAAATACAAGAAAGGCAAAATAAATCTAGAAGACTTGGACTACATCCCACATCTACGTCATATTTTTATTTTAAACGTTAATTTTTTTTTTATGGATTTAATAAATATTATTTACATTAATTCAGTTGTATTCTCAACACCAAAAACTTATTCGATGGTAATATTTATCATGATAACTTTGTAAATCTCCAGCCCTGGGTCTGCTGGGCAGGCGAGTGTCGAGTGGCATGCTAGTGGCTGGTTGCCATCCTATGTCCTAACATGAAATGGGGGAGGGGTGTCAGACAAAACAAAATAAGGGATTGGGGTTGTTTTGTAATTTACAAAAGATTTAATCTTTTACCGCGACAAGAAGTATCCCATAAATGTATCTGACACAATCTTCCATCGCAATGCAATCCAACGCTTTAAAATACGGGGTCTTTGACGGGCCTCTAAATCAGAGCCCCATGGCAAAATCCGCCTACAAACAAACACATCAAATTCTGCACTTCATACATTTTGAGGGTAATACCAATAGGCAATGTCTTCTTTTATCCTCTACAGTATCTTCATGAGATTTCTAGATCACTCTGCAATCTAAGAGGTGGCTTTCAATGGAAAACATTCTGGGTCTTATGAAACTTCGTATCAAAAGAGGCACTAATCTTGCACCTCGCGATAGTCGTAGCAGTGACCCTTATGTCCTTGTCACCATGGCCGAAGAGGTTTGAAACTTCCTCTTTACTGGGTCTCAGTTAATATTTTATTTATTTATTTATGTGCTTATTTTTGGTTAGTACACACCTCCACCTTGATGAATTGGGTTTGAGTTGAGACTAGAAAGCTGGTGTTCAATTGGAAGAATTTTGTTTCATTTCTTAGCATTAGTAACATGAGATTTGAGGACAAGGAAATTAAGGAAGAAGAAATGATACAATGTATCAGTGACATTTATAATCAAACGCCTTATCATTTATCAATATATCCACATTGCTGCTGCTCTCTTCAATTTTGTTATGTTCTTCTAATAGTTTATCTTATTCTTTCAATGTCTTTCAACTTGTGTACCTCTAATAATCCTGTGAAAATAGAGAATCAGGGTCTTTCTGGGCTCTACAGAGCTAGGTGTTAAATGTTTTCTTCTATGTTAATCTTTTAAGGTGTGCGGTGAATATGAGGGAAATGATATTTTGGATGTCCCATTATGACTTTTAAAAGTGGGGGTGGTTCCACTCATCCCACTTTTTTACCACATCCAATAATAATAAAGTTGACTTGTATATATTCAAATAGCACTACTTATTCCTTTTAATGTTTTTTTTTTCACTTTTTTTGTAAGTAAATCGGTGTAGATGTGTGTCAAAATAGGGACTGTAAATTGTATGTTAGCATAGCATAACCTCATCGAGTGGAATCTAAAATTTTGCATTTTATTGGTCACAAATGCTGCATTTTCTGCTACTACCTTATGTTGCTCTAACTAGTGTGTATGAATTAGTTATTTTACATTCAAAATAGCTTAGAATCAAAACTTCTTAAAACATCTATTCTTTTTATAACGAAAAACTTATATATCCCCAAAATAAACTATTACCAAAATGCTGGTGGTCTAATTATCTCATATTACTGCAGAAACTGAAGACTGGTGTAGTGAAAGACAACTGCAATCCTGAGTGGAATGAAGAATTGACACTTTGTGTGAGGGATGTTAACATTCCCATACATTTGGTAAGCACTAAAAGCTATCCAATATCATATCATCAGTAGTGTTGCTGGGCTAACATTACCATAATATATAGCCTAATGTTAATTGTTAAATTGTTGTGGCTTTTAATAATGTTGTTGTTCTCTGCAGACAGTTTTTGACAAGGACACTTTCACTAGGGACGACAAAATGGGCGAAGCAGACATAGACATAAAACCATATCTGCAGTGTGTTAAGTTGGGCCCGAGCGACCTCCCAGATGGCCATGTGGTCAAGATTGTTCAACCAAATAGGTTTAACTGCCTTGCTGAAGAGAGCAGGTGCATATGGAAAAATGGGAAAATCATACAAGAGATGTGTTTAAGATTGAGAAATGTCGAGTCTGGTGAGGTATACGTTGAAATTGAGTGGGTTGATGTTCCCGATTCCAAGGGCTTATCAGGGGTTGAGTTTTAGTTGCGGCTCCCTTATTTTAGTATTACTTGTAGTATATTATGATGTTATGTAGTATCATACGCTGAGATTATTATGTGACTCATCTTATGGAGTGGAAAGTAAGAGTTACTGAGTTGCAGAAATATCTAATCGTTAGTATTTATGATGACATGATCTGAGAAGTAATCAAGTATTTTAATGCTGAACATTTTTTAAGAATTGCAATTTCTTAGTCTCTTTTCCTTTAAAAATTTGAGATCCCTAATTCGATATGGTGTTTTATAACATTTATGTAGATTTGGCTTATAAAAGTCGCCAATGGTCTCAAAGTCCTAATCATAGCGATTGAGCTGAGTTGTGTTTCTTTTGGATGTCTCTCGCATTTTCTGATGAAGAGGTTCATTCCATCTTTCATGTTGCTAATGTGGGCCAACATTTGTGTATCATTGAAGGGTGATCGTGTTTTCTTGCTTCCGATGTTGTGAGCTACTATATGATTGTAATCAATATTAGTGTTTTGCTGCTAAATCAGTTTGATTTATATTCGTTTTGATATTTCATTTTGCATCCTTCAGGTGTTATGTTGAATTTTTACAGTTTCTCTTACTTTACTTTTGAGAGTTAAACTTATCTACGGAACAAAAAAATTGTCAATGGCAATTTGAAATTAATAAAATTAAAAAAGAAAAAAAATTTTAAAGTCACCAATGACAATTTTAGAATGAAAAATGAAAAAAAAAAATTACACAGAAGTTGCTGATAGTAATTTTTGACCAAGCTTTGATGAGTAATGTGTTGTGGGAAAGCTGAAAATCTCCACTGGTGATTCCAATTAAATACAATAATTTCATTAATTCCCAAAATCTCATATTCTGGTAAATTTGTAACTGAAAAATCATAATTAGAATAGAAAACCTCTAGAACAAGAATCATTCCCCGATCATCCTCAGAATATGACTAAGATATTTTGTTATGTGTTTTTTTTTTGTGTATTTCTTCCGAAGGAAGTCCTCATCATGCAATTTCTATCTTTTATATTGTTAGTCACTTAGTCTCGACAAATAGATTCCAGTCATATATCCCTTCTGGATATTCTTTTTCTGGATCCACTTCCAAGTAGATATTATATGCTAATGCAAAAACAGGCAAGCGGAGACTCCTTATTCTTGTGGTCACTCTCAGACTTCAAACGATATCGCTGCATGTCTTAGACACCTTGAAGGGTTATCTAGTGCTACATATATGTCCTACCGAGAAAGTGTAATTTGTGTATGTAGAGGCTAAGAGAAAACAAATATTTCTCGCAGTAGAGGAATTTGTATTTTGTCCTCCGATAATTGATTCTGTCTTTGCTCTAAAGCCAGTAAAAGGGAAGACTTCAGACGCTGCCAGCAATACTTATTGCGAGAAAGTTACTTTGGTGCTTCAATTGACACTGGCCACAAACATGGTCAATTCTGTTTGATCAACCCAAACAAGTAATGACAAATAACCACTAAGTTTCTGATGATCACGTTTTAGATACACAAGAAATAAGCAAGAATATTCAAGGCTCTCTCATTCTACTCTTAAAATATCACTTGGAACTAATGACAAAGTAATTGGCATATAGACAAAAACAATAACAAAAATCTTCTTGTATTTGTAAGCTTGCTTGCAGATATTTTTTTTTCTTCCTTTTTATTCTTTTTGTTCCTAAGATATTGCATTTGTAAGGTTATGATTTAATGCTACTGGGTTTGCCTTATCTCCCAAAACTTTATTCTTATTCAAACAAAGCAAGAGCGCCAAACAAAGTAAAACAATGGCTGCTTCTACTTCTCCAAACTTCTCGACGTCTTTGCATAACAATACCCTCAAAACGAGGTTCCCTTCTTCTCAAGGAAAGAAAACTTTGCACACCAAACTTGGTTTCTCTTTTTCTGTGCCATTCAATAAGTCCATACGTGCGAAATCCTTTGGCCCTGCCACAAAATATGACGAAGTTGTGGTTGATGAGGAAATGGACAAGATTAGGAGGCTTCAGAATGGTTCAGATGTTAGAGGAGTGGCATTGGAGGGTGAGAAAGGCAGAACAGTTGACCTCACTCCGCCTGCTGTGGAGGCAATGGCAGAGAGTTTTGGGGAGTGGGTTATAAGTGGTTTGGAGAAGGAAAAAGGACATCCTGTGGAGAATGTGAGTGTGTCACTTGGGCGTGACCCTCGAATCTCAGGTGCAAAACTGAGTGTCGCAGTCTTTGCAGGTCTTGCTAGAGCTGGTTGCATGGTTTTTGATATGGGACTAGCTACAACACCAGCTTGTTTCATGAGCACATTGTTGCCCCCATTTATGTATGATGCCTCAATAATGGTAGGTTACATCAAGTCAGTTGGATTTTCCTTGGTTCTTTAATTTGACCAATTTCATTAATAATTTAATATCATGCTTGATATGGTAGCATGAATAGCAGCCAACTTAAAAATTAAAGGTATGATATATGTTGGAACTTACAGGAAAGAAGAATTGAAACTATAAAGTGTCCATCATTGTGACAGTTAGGCCTAATACAAAAGCTACAAATGAATTATGCATTTTTTGCTGCAGATGACAGCATCTCACTTACCTTACACCCGGAATGGATTGAAATTTTTCACAAAGAGAGGTGGCCTAACTTCACCGGAGGTAGAGGAGATATGTGATAAAGCTGCTCGTAAATATGCAAACAGGCTGGCCAGGGTGTCTACCTTACTTAACGTTCTCCCAACAAAAGTTGATTTCATGAGCACTTATGCAAAGCACCTACGAGAAATCATCAAGAAGAGGGTCAATCATCCTTTGCATTATGACACTCCGCTCAAGGGATTTCAGGTTTGACTAATATGGATTGGATATACTTATTGTGTCTTTTACTTACACACAGCCCCTCTTGTGACAATAACTCAACCTTGTTTTATCCTTATACAAGTTGACAGTTATTCTCACACAGAGGGAGCATAATATTTAGGGCTTGTATTTTCGTCCATTCCCTTAATAAAATACTGCGAACAAATTTTTTAAAAAATACTGTCAATTCAAGAGAGGGCTCATGACTGAAGACTGAGGAGAGAGGTGAAATGTGTGCTTAGTTGGCAGTCTTAGTTGATAAAATAGACAGAAGAAATAAGATTTGAATACCAATATTTGAGGTCTGCAATAGAAAGGGGTATTTCCTGTTTTCTTTGTGGCCCAATCTGTCCTGCCTCAAGTTGAATCACCAAAGCCATTAATCAATACCATCCACTTACCATTTTTCCTTGGCTTGAGATCTAGTTCATCCTATTAAAAGCTCAAGTCTATACTCTATTGTAATTAAAACCTTAATCCTCTATCTCAATTCTCATTGAAAGGTATGCCTGAAAATTTTACACTGCTATTGAAATAAAGTAAAGAGTTTATGTTTGACACTTTTATATCGTCATGCAATCAAAATCTTTTATATGCACGATTTCTTAAGTAATGATTGGGAAGTCAATTATCTTGACTTATGTTGCAATACATGATTAGATGATTGTATAAAAAATATTTATATTATCAATGTGTAGAAATTAAATCCTAAAGTAAAATATGCAGATACTAGTAAATGCGGGCAATGGCTCAGGAGGATTCTTCACATGGGATGTCTTAGATAAGCTTGGAGCTGATACCTTTGGGTCTCTGCATCTCAACCCTGATGGGATGTTCCCCAATCACATTCCGAACCCTGAGGACAAAACTGCCATGGCACTGACCAGAGCCGCAGTGTTAGATAACTCAGCTGATCTTGGAATAGTATTTGACACTGATGTGGACAGAAGCGGCGTAGTTGATAACAAAGGGAACCCAATAAATGGTGATAAGCTGATTGCACTCATGTCTGCCATTGTGTTGAGGGAAAATCCAGGATCAACTATAGTCACTGATGCACGTACTAGTATGGCTCTCACTAGATTTATAACTGATAGAGGGGGCCAGCATTGTCTATACCGTGTTGGTTACAGAAATGTCATTGACAAGGGAGTTCAGCTTAACAAGGATGGAATTGAGGCGCATCTTATGATGGAAACATCTGGTCATGGTGCTCTCAAAGAGAATCATTTCCTTGATGATGGTTAGTTAACATGTATGTTTTGTTACATCATTTTAATTTTCCATGCTGTAATCTCAAGACTACTGTTATTTCTACATCAAACGTGACAGTGGATCATGTCCGCTTTTAATGTACAAAGAAAATTAATCAATCACAAACACAATAGATTTTAGGTCAAACTATATTTTTCTCCCAGTGAATTGGTGAAATTCATCTCGACTTATTTGTATTTTGTAAAATTTGCTTAGAAGGCTCCGAGTTTATGAAATTATTACACCACCTTCTATGAGTTTGTGAAATAATTAGCCGACCTTCCCTCCATTGCACATTTGCACATTTGCACAGTGCATTTAGGGAGGTTAGTGTCACTGAAACAAATAGATGGTAGTTAGGTTAGTGTAATTATCCCTCTATTGACCCTTTTATTGATGTTGCCTTTATAATTAAGGGGCCTACATGGTAGTGAAAATCATAATTGAGATGGTAAGGATGAAGCTTGCTGGATCAGATGAAGGGATTGGTAGTCTCATAAATGATCTTGAAGAACCTTATGATTCAATAGAACTAAGGATCAATATCATCTCTGAACCTCGACAAGCTAAAGCAAAAGGATCAGAGGCCATTGAAACATTTCGACAGTACATTGAGGTATGTATGTTAAAATTAGCGCCTCCATATTTTGAACACAATGTGAATGTAGGGTATCAAAATATATGGAGTTCCTTGTTCTTATACAGGAAGGGCGGCTTAAAGGGTGGGAGTTGGAATCATGTGGTGACTGTTGGGTGAGTGAAGGGTGCCTTGTAGATACAAATGACACCCCAACTCCTATTGATGCTCACATGTACAGGTGAAAACATGCTATAGAAAAATGCTAGTAGTTTAACAAATCTTCTATATATTGCTTTGTTCATAACAACTGACTTATATCGCGACAAATTCAGGGCAAAAGTATCCAACGATGAGCATGGACAACATGGTTGGGTTCACATGAGGCAGAGTATTCACAACCCAAACATTGCTGTGAACCTGCAATCATCTGTTCAAGGAGGCTGCTGGTCTATGGCTAGAGCATTTAGAGATGAGTATGTCTATGTTGCCACTCTGATGCCTTAATAAGAACCATTTATTTAAGGTGTAATAATTCGGTTATCTGATTTAGTTTCTTCAATCATTGCAGGTTTCTCAAAGCAAGTGGAGTTGATGCATTCCTTGACATCACTCAAGTTGACAAGTTCGCTGAAAATGGCTCTTTAGCCTAATTTGCAATTATCATAGGCGTTCAAATGTGATGTTAGTTAATCTTTACAGCGAGTTTATTAATTGTACCATAACCTTAAAGAAAAGAAAGTATACAAATGGAAATGAGTACATATTTTTTTAAAGATAGCAATGTTCTATTAAATAAAATGCAGCAAAGTATGAGAATAAAATTGGCGTTTTGTAAGCCCGACAATATTTCAGCCAGAATGATTGATTCCTGTTATCAGCTACCGTACGCTATATACTAATTCAGATTCGGAGAGATTTTATATTGTAGGCATCTCCTATGTGTGTATCCTTTGATTAAGATTTAGTTTCGGAGATCTGCAACTTAGCATTCAAAGGGATGCATGCTTTCATCATGAGAGGAAGAAAGTGCCACTGGCGTAATCTGGCCAAAAAGAAATGATATAAATAAAAGAAAAGATGAAGAAGAGAATGAAAATTTTGTATTCAAGTACTTCACAGCTAGAACAACCACATGCTATATAGGTGCGTGAAAACAGAGGGAAAATGTTTGGGAGTAGGTGCATGCTATTAGAATTAATACAATTATGTAAACCAGTCAAAGTAGTTACTTCAATTAATGATAACAATTATAAGTCAGTTAGTTAGTTATACTCTGTAATAATGACAACCATTGTAAGTTAGTTAGTTAGTTATATAGTGTATTAAGTCAGTTAGCAGAATACACCTTCAGTATTCATTCATCCTGCTCCTTTATATATAGTTTCGATCATCAATGAAAGACTTCACTTGAGTATTGTTCATTCCAATTGTTAATATGGTATTAATTTAGAAACTCTTGCTTCCGCACTCATTATCCTTTTCTTCTTCTCCTTTCTTACCTTTAGTCACCTTGTATGCAATCTTTTCTTGGCTACAATTCTTTCTTGGTTTCACAGTCATCACTCAAGAAGTTGGATATCGCAATCCATACTTTCTTCATGCTTCAGATCACCCTGGTCTCATCCTTGTATCTTAGACCCTCACTGAAATCAATTACAGTTCATGGTCTCAATCAATGAGGATGGCACTCAAGCATATCGAAATAGACTGCCAATTCATAAGAGAAAAGGTCAACCAAGGTGTCTAGAAACTAACTCACCTCAAAACACAACATCAATTAGCTTATCTTTTAACAAGACCTCTTCCAACAACCAGATTTCATTCCCTTCTATCCAAGTCAGGGGTCATTGATACATATCACCCAACTTGGGGGGGGGGGGGGGTATTAGAGTTAATACAATTATGTAAACTAGTCTAAGTAGTTACTTCAATTATTGATAACAATTATAAGTCAGTCAGTTAGTTATACTCTGTATTAAGGACAACCATTGTAAGTTGGTTAGTTAGTTATATAGTGTATTAAGTCAGTTAGTAGAATACACCTTCAGTATTCATTCATCTTATTCCTGTATATATATTTTCGATCATCAATGAAAGACTTCACTTGAGCATTGTTCATTCCAATTGTTAATACATGCATATAACAAAGTGGAGTGTAAACCCCATTTATACGCTTGATACATATATCATAAGGCAGTCATCCTTTAATGTCAATTGTGTAAATTAAATAATTTAAATACATTAAATGCATCCACAAAAAGATATGAAGATGAACAAGTATTACATATAATTAACATATAAGGACAATGTTAAAGTATTTACAAATTAAAAGAATAAGATAGCAAATATCAGAAACAATATTATGAAAATTTAATGCTCGTAGTAAATGATTAACCATTCTTGGAATTTCACAAGAATTGAGGATAATAAATCATCCAATTAACATTGTGAGTTGTCTCAATCAAAAAAAAGAAAAGAAAAGAAAAGAGAAAGAAAACTGTGAGTTGTCACATGGATAAAAGGTTTCAAGAGGGAAAAAAAATATTTTGCACGAGTTTAATTTTAATGTATTGATAGTATAAAACTCTTTGATAATATCATTCAATCAAATTTCTTTTTTTTTTTGTATGATTTTTCAAGTAGTAAGATTGAAAATTAACTATATTTATTGATGTGATAATACATGATTAGATTATTGTATAAAAATTTTATATATTGTTACTATATCAAAATTAAATCCATTTTGCAATTACATAAGTCACAAAAGCAACATGTCAACAAAACATAATTAATTAGATCAAATAAATATAAATCAAATTAATGATGAAATGAAATTATTACAATTCAATTGAACCAACAAAAGAGTTTTTGTCAACTCTGGTCTTTTTGTAATTTGAATTAATTTTTTCTAGCACTTTTCAAACCTGTTGATTTTTTTTTTTTTTGGTTTTGGATTTTGTCAACACCTCTAACTTTATTTCAATGAAAGAACCTAACCCAAACCCCCCTTTCTAGTCATGAACCCATTCCATTTACAAGATGCACAGGTCCCAAAAAAAAAATTGTAGCCCATTCAACAAAGTCTGCTTTAGCCCAAGAAAGAAAAAGGAAGACATGAACCCTTTGCTTAAAGCCTTTAGTTTAGGGTAACCTAACAATGGGCACACAACACACTCATGTGAAAACCTAGGGCTTGTTTGGTTTTAGTTTCCAGTTTTTACTTTTCATTTTCAATTTTTCAGTTTTCAGGATTTTGTGAAAGAAAAACTGAAAACTGGAAATGAAAACTGAAAACTAGATGATACGGGCCTATTTGGTTTACTGTTTCCAGTTTTCCATTTTCAGTTTTCAGAATTTTCAATTTTTCCTTTATAAAATTTGAAAAACTAGAAAACTAAAAACCAAAAAAATGAAACCAAACAGGCCTCTAGTGTCACTGCATTACTTCCTCTTCCCCTTTCTTCACACATGAAGCTTTCTTCTCCCAAAGCAACCAGCAGTGCCTCAAGCTCTATTGCTCAGGGGGGAGTTGACCCCTTCCCTTACATAGTGGTAGTCTAGTGACCCCCTTACCTGCTTTTTTTTTTTTTAATTATTATTCTTTTGTCTCATACTCCTATTCCATTAGTTTTGTTTTGATTTTTCTTTTGATGGGTTTCTCTTGATAGCATAGGCGTTTGGATAGTGAGTAGCACAATAAAGGTCATGTCTTGATTTTCTGCCAATTGCTCATACTTTTGGCGATTTTGAAGCACTGCATCATGAAACGTAAAATCAACAAGCTATATACTACTAGACACTCATGAAACACAAATTGAAAATACAAATGAATTTTGTTCCATCTTTATTAGAGACGGATTTGTAGATGGTAAAATAAAAAAGGAAATTTTTTTTTTTATCAAAGATACATAATTCGTCTGTAATTGTTAACACAACTTTGTGCCACACAACACGTAACTGTTACAGAAGGAAATTACAAATGAATAATGAAAGAAATTTTTATTTTCTTACAAAACATCCAGACGGATTTATAGAGGAATTTTTATTTAATTTATTAGTTTAAAATAAATTCAATATATTATAGATGGAAAATTTGTTTGTAATTACTTAATGCATGCATTATAGAAAGGAAAAATCCATTTGTAATGAATAAAATTAAATGGAACATTACAGGCGAAAAAATTCATTTGTAATTTGAAATTCAAGATTACAACCAAAAATTCCATTTATAACAAATGAAATTAAAAAAGTGTGTATTTAACATATGCATTACAAACAAAAAAAAGTCCATCTATAACACCTTTAAAGAAATGATACTTTTCATTTAAGGCTTTATAGATGAATTTTTCCATTTGAAATTCCTTTAATGAAATGATGCGTTTCATTAAAAGAGTTATAGATGAAAAAAAATCTGCTTATAATGTCTATTATGGGCACAAACACAACGCTCCCTTTCTTCTTCCCTATTTCCCATTTTCACTTCTCTGTCTTCTCTCTTTCTCTCTAATAGAAACAATCATTGCTACCTCCTTCTTTGAGCCGTCGCTGGTCACTAGAATAATTTTTTTTTGTGCGATTGTGTTCATGATAATGTTCTCTAACTTTTAATTGATTTATTTTTTTTTAATTTTATGCCTTCTTTTTATTGTGGATTTCATTTAGTTATTAGCTTTCAATGTGTAGGATTAAAGATAGCACATATGAAACATTGGTGCTTTGTTTGGTTTGGGGTTAGTAGTTCCACCACTGTTGAAGTGGCACGACGGAGGACATGGTGGATGTGGCACACCGTGACAATTAGTTTGTTTTCCCTTATCGGGAAGGGTGGTTGTTGAAAATGATGGATGGTGGTGGCGGCAGTGGAGGTGTATATATATATTTGTCTGTTACCAAGGGATTAATTTTTATCTGTAAAATCCATATTAATGTTATACATAGAAAATCCATTTATAACGAGCTAATTTTCCATTTTTTTTAAGCCAATTACAGAGAAAAAATTCATCTATAAATCTACAAACAGACAAATTCGACTATAAATTTGTTTGTGATTTACAGATGGATCAGAAAATCTGTTTGTAGTATTTACGGATGTGAAATTAACAAATGGCATGTTTTCATCTATAAATCCTTCAATAATTGAAAAATCCTTTTGTAAAACTTATAAAATCTATCTGTAATTCCGTCTGTATTTCATAAATTTCTTGTGGTGATATGTGGTGATATATTTAGACTTATGTTTAGTTTCTTTAGTTTATCTACATAGTTATCATGTTTATCTATGTATTCATCATGTTTTTGGAGTTTGGTGTTTTTGTGAAGCAACAAGCTTGGAGCATCAACTGTTTTAATTTGAAGAAAATAGAAAAATTGTCTATTCACAGGGAGAACTTAGAGTTCTTGCAGAGCAGTCTTCTTGTGGAAATTCTCTATGAATTTGATTATGAAGGAAATACGCTTGCACAAACAAAACTATTTATTTCTATGTAGGCCAAATACAATGTTTTACGATGCTTCAGATAATTTTGAGATCTAACCTACTCACATGTGCATTTATGAGTATATGTATTGTGTTGTGATAACGTCCATGTTAAGAACATTTTATTAAAATTGTGTAGTCATAATTGCTTAATTTCTATGCTTAAGGCTTTAATGTCAATAGAGTTTGTTGTATTGTAACCAGGTTTTTTTACCTGATTTTTGTACCAAGGGTTAAGCCTTTCTTTTACTAATCAATAAACCTTTCTGAAAAAAAAAAAGGCTTATAATCTAGCTCCGTACACCTTCTAAAAGAGCTTTTCTCCATGTAAACATCGATTGGGAAGCCGCCTCATGTAGATTCTCTCTGTGATGGCTTGGTAACCCCCTCTCTTCTTCCTAGCTATCTATTTTTCCTTTTCTTTATTTTTTTATTTCTTTTGTATGTTATCTCATCTTCTGAATATAATAAGTTTGGCTTTTCTTTCCCTGATGATGAGTTTCTTTTGATAGCAGCCATGTTTGATTTGTGAGTTGCGCATCGCAAAAAAGTTCACATCTTGATGTTCTCAGTTTTGCTCACACTTTTAGCAGTATCTGAGGACTGTGTTATGATATATGATAAATCAACAACTTATGTTAGCAGTGGTTTTTTTTAGATTATTGTTGTTTTCTTTTTTATTTGTGTGTTCATCACACATTGTTTAATCTATAGGGGCAAGCCAAGGCGGCACCTGAATAATCTGAGAAAATTTATATACTTAATTTTCTATAAAATATATTTAAATATATTGTTATTTATTTTTAATAAAGATCAACAAACTGTTTTTTATTAACACCTTATGCATCGTACTGGTCAAACAACTAGTTCTAAAATACATGTGATTAATCTTTCGTAAAGAAAACATCAGTTGGTGTATGTTTAATATGTCATGTCATGTACTGAAATAAACTTCATATCAATTTTGTGAGATTCATGTTAATTTTAAGGACGAGGAATGATATATGCACACCATCACAAAGCCACCATACACTTATGCCTCACTACAAGACAAAATAAAAGCATGAAATACGAAGGGATAAAATGGCAAGAGGAAAAGGAAAATGCCTCCCCTTTCCTTTTATAACTCATTTTCTCTTTATTCTCTCTCTCTCTCTTTGTTTGTCTTGTTTCTCTCTCTCACCCATCATCCATCTAGAAGCTTTCATTCTCTCTGTCTCTGTCTCTGTCTCTCTCTCTTTTGCTCACATTTTTCTCTCTCATCCTTCATTGTTCACAGGAAGAAGAAAAATGAGAATCAAGATCTGTTGGTAGTGCACAAAACTAATCATCATGCGTGAAGGCTTAACTCATTCTATTTGATTTTTCATATGTTTGTGATTTATGTCCCAAGACAGGGATTTTTTTTTTTCAGTTTTTTCATCAACAAAATGAATTGAGAATGACTCTGCTAGAAGTTGATATTTGCTATTATTGTTGGAAACCGGAGTTAGGAAGTTGTAAATACATGTTACAAAAAGTTGTAAACCAATAAACCAAAAGTTGTGAATAATGTTCATAAAATATGTAAACCTATTCTGAAAAATTGTAAACAAATTGAGTACAAATACTAAGTAGGTTCAAAATAAAATGTGAAACCCTATACATAAAAGTTGAAAACCAATTGAGGATACAAACTAAACAGGTTCAGGATAAAATGTAAAACCATATGCAGTAAAGTTGTAAACCAATATGCAAAAGCTGTAAACCATGTTCGTAAAACGTATAAATCAATTCTGAAAAATTGTAAACTAATTAAGGACAAATACTAAACAGGTTCATAGTTAAATATAAAATCATGTAGAAATCAAAGAACAATGTGGGGATTAACCGAGTTATGTTCAAAATTGAAGTTTTAAATTTTTCACCTTTTTAATTGTTTTTTTTTTGTTGACAAAAAATTCAAGATCTAAGTGTTCATCAGTTATGTTCTTCTATACTCTCTAACGGTGAAGCGAAATCCCAAATATATGTGACAAACTCTCCTTTCGTCTTCTTTGGTCTTTAGCAACATTGATGAACCAAACACCTACAAAATGGTTTTTCTTCCAGTGTTGATTTCCTCAACACCACCCAACATCTTTATAACTAGGGAACACCCACCGAAAGGAACACTAAAACATGATTCACCGCAATCCACAATGCAATTTGAACCAGATCGATGAAAGTCATATCGGAGATGGAAGATCGAAGGTGGAACTAGAATCGGAAAGAAGAAAAATAAAAGATCCGAAAATGAAAGATCTAGAAATTATTCCTTATCTGAAAAATGGGAATGGAAATTTGTTTCAAGCAGAGTATTTGGAAAAGAAGAATACATGTGAAAAGGGAAGAAAAGAGAAGGTTTTCTTTTCATTTTAGTGATATGAAATAAAGGAAATGTGAACAAAGGAAAATGTGTAGGAGAGTGAGGCAATGAAAGAGAAAATTAGAAAGGAAAGAAATTGAAAATGCTCTTGAGAGTGAGCTTGGTATAGTGGAATGAAGGGTTCAAGGAAGGACTATGATAGCATGTTGAATTTCATGATAATGAAGTAGAGAAAGACCAAATTGAGGGAAAAAAATAAGCTACTAACTAAAAGACATTCTTTTTAAGGTTTTACATCTTATCTTAAACCTATTTAGTATTTGTTCTCAATTGGTTTATAATTTTCAGAACTAGTTTACATGTTTTATGAATGTGGTTTATAACTTTTTGCATACTACTTTACAACTTTTCTACATGATTTCACATTTAATCTGGAACCTGTTTAATATTTGTTTTCAATTGGTTTACAGTTTTTCAAAACTAGTCTGCATGTTTTATGAACATAGTTTACAGCTTGTTGCGTACTGGTTTATAATTTTTTGTAATATGCATTTATAATTTTCCAATTTCAGTTTCCAACAATAACAACAAGTCTTAACTTTTAATAGAGTTATTCTCAATTCGTTTTGTTGCTAGAAAAACTGAGAAAAAAAATAGTTATCCAAGTCTTGGGACATAACCATAAATACATAAAAAATCAAATGGAATGAGCTCAGCCTTCACACATGAGGAATACTTTTGTGTGCTACCAACATATCTTGATTCTCCTTCTTTTTTCTGTGAACAATGAAGAATAAGAAATAGAAACATGACAAAGAGACAGAGAATAAAAGCTTTTAGAGAGATGGTGGTGAGAGAGATAAACAAAATAGAGAGAGAGAAAAAGAAAGAATGAGATTTGAAACGAAGAGGGAAATTTTTTCTTTTTTCTCTTCCCATTTTATCCCTCCGTATTTCACACCTTTATTTGATATTGTAAAAAGGTATAAGTGTATGGTGATTTTGTGATGGTGTGCATGTATCATTCCTTTTTAAGGACCCATTCCTTTTTAAGGACCCAATCGATGTTATGTCATTCATTTGAGGACCAATTTGTGGGCCATTTTGGTATAGGATTTGTTAAATCATCACATAGTATAGTACATCATCATACAATGCGACAAAACAAATAACAATAATATTTTTTTATGATTTCTTCATGAAATCTAATGTGCAAACTAAATTGAAATGAAAATAAATCTTTCAATAATCAAATTGATATTATAAATATTTTGAAAATCAAATTGGTGCCTTGCAACTTTTTGGAGGATCGATTTTTTTTTTACTTGTACTATTTTGGCGGATCGATTTTAGATTTCTTTTCCTTCTAAAAATAAAAATTTTAAGGTACCAATAGGACTAATTATCTCATTCTTACAATCATAAAATGGAAAGGCAAATTTTGGGGGACCGCCTCTTCGAATCTGCCCCAACATGTTTTTCATTGTAACATCATTTTCGAGACTCAAGAGTAAGTGCACAGACGACTAATCAAAAAGGTATCCCCTCAATGGGGTCTAGTCGTGGAGGTTTTTCCTTTGATTCGACTTGAAAGAGAATGGTGTAAAGCTGTAGACAATAGATATCTAATCTTTATTTTTTGTTTTGGTACGGCAAATAGTAGGGAAAAGAAAAGGATATTACTTAATTTCATGTTTAGGCAATGAAAATTTTATAAATTTCAATAGTGTTAAAAAGAAAGGAAAATGTTTGGATAAGATGCTAGCTAATTAAGTAAAACCAATAACACAAGAATATGCAATATGTATATTAGGGATCGACTGAAATAAGAGGGTTGATTTATTGTGAGAGAGAGGGAGGATCAGATCTAGGTCGTTGAATCTTAGATGAATAGTTAAGATTTAAACATAAAATCACGTGATTACTAACATTGTCAATATTAACCATTCATTTATAATTATACGGTTCATATTTTCTTCTCTTATTCTTATAATAAAACATTCTTCTCACTAGAGTCATCTCCTATATATCTATATATATATATATATATCATTTAAGTTATAAGTTTAAATATAGTTAACCACCAATTAATAAGTTTCTATAAATCAATCTAAACATTAAATTACAATAACATATCATAAAGATCAATTGTATTAAATTTTATAAACATCAAGCATCAATAAATATTCAATCAAATACCTTTTTTTCTCTTACATTGTAAACACACACACACACACACACACACACATATATATGGTGTAAGCAGAAAAGGAAGACCTGATCAACCCAAGAAATATGAATTGAACCAATGGGGTTGGATTAGGGTGGATTGAGTCATCAAGTTTGATAAGGTCAAACACGATTAAAACTGATGACTTATTGGTTCAGGTATTGGATTTCCAAAAATTAGAATTGAAGCAATCGAAAGACCCAATTTTTATTTTTTTTTACTAAATACTGATCACATGCAATGAATCCATTGCCCCACGTCCCACACCATATTATAGAAAAAAAAAATCACAATTTCACAAACAGCCTCTCGAGTAGAGAGGGGTACAAGCCAAACGGCCTGTCAAGAGCCTATGGCCTAGCCTATTAAAAAGAAAAGGTTAGGACCAGGCCTATTGTAAAACCTATTTAGTTTAATAGGCTAGACCTAGGCTTGTTCTATAGCCTATTAAGCTATCAGGCTAGCCTGGGCTTGTTTAACTTTTATACATAAATTTATTTTAATTTTATAAAAGTTTATAGATAGGATTTGAACCATGGCACACCAACACCCCGTTAGAAAAGTGCCCCTTGCCATTGAGCCACTAGTTATTTGTGATACTTTTGTTGGAAGTTTTATTAATCTTTTATTTCCATTTAAATTTAAAACTTTTAAAATCTCCAAATACCTTTACTAAAATACCAAACATTTTGAAATAAAATAACCCTAAATTGAGGGTCTCCTTTATGCCGCCACCCCACTGGCACTGCAACACACCATTACCCCCCCCCCCCACGCCATTGTCATAACCCGATTTGGGAAAGTGACTGGCACATGAGGAATCTCATCCCCACGTAAGCCAACTGGGTAACGTGACTCCCTAAATGCTTAATTTATCAATAAATATAATAATTAAAATGTGAGTTCTTTTAAATCTCTACTATTTTCTCTAATTAAAATATCACTTAATTTCATAAATTGAAAGTATTTAATATTAAAATTCTAAAAATCCATTTAACATTGGAAAACTGAATCAAAATTAACACCCCTTGGGCATGTTACATAAATTCAAATCAATCTTTATCATTTCAAATCCATACTTGTAAATTGGCAACACATACATACTTTTCAAATACTGAAATTTAATACTAAATATGAATATAAAGCATGGCTTAGATCTTGTCTGCACATCTACTGGAGCACTCTAGTACTAACATGAACCTATACTAAGCCTTACTCCAAAATAAGGCTCACCAATGGGAAGAATTGCGTCTACCAATTTGGGTTGAAACTGAAACTGTACCTGCAACTATGAGAGGAAGGGAGAGGGGTAAGTCAATGGACTTAGTGAGTAAGCTCTCACCCATCACCCACACGGAACAAAAAAAAATATAACATAATATACATGCGACAAGCATAAATCATTTGATATTTATAGACATAACTTAAATAACAAATATATCTCTGCTTATATAAATTCATAGAAACACATATCTAAATTCTTACTTTAACAAGAAATCAATTTCCACATATTTACACAATAGTTCTTAAATCAAATATTCTCAGAAAATGCATTTATCTTTAAACATAAATGCTATAAAGCTGGTAATCTCTAGTAAAGTATAAAGAACAGTAATTTCCTAGAGAAACAGGGATCTCTAGTTATGCCTCGCATAACAAAAATATAAATTCTTTGGTTATGCATGTCAACTATGACATAACAATTTCTCTAATCTCTGGGATCCCTCTGGGATCCAAATTAGACACCTAACTAGATTCCATTCTCTACTCTGTGAGATTGTCCTCTCAGGATAACTTGGTATCAAGGTTAATGATCGAGGTTCAACCGTTAACTCATTATCTGTTTCTCTATATCTACCGTCTAGTCTCTAATTCATAAAATATGTCATTTTCGCTAAAACTCTGCTCTGGGCTTTTCTCTAGGCATAAAACTCCATAATACATAAGTACTTTACTCTTAGAATTACTAGGAGAAATTCATAAAATCTCTAAATCAAGTTATAATCACACTCTAGCTCTTTTAAGAAAATCATTTGTAAATCTAAAGGGAGGGTACTCCGTCCCTCGCGAACACAAGCCCCTAAATCTTAGTACTCTGGGAGTTCTGGACTGATATAACTCTAACAATTTGACTTTAGCGTAACTGTGACTGTGAAAATCGAGCCCAAAGATTCACCACTTGTAGGCATTCCAATTTTAAGCCCACAGAAAATGTATCTAGCAGTTGCTAGGAATCATTTTGAATTCGATACTTCTAAGTATCATAAAAACTAAATTTCTAAAATCTTATTTCTCAAGCTAATAGCTTTTCATAAACTTGGTAACTCTAATATTATACTTCTAAACCAAAAGGGTCCATAATCATAAAACTCTAAAACCATAATAACATACTTCTTCATGGCGCTAAATCATATTTTATTCAACATAGCTCAACTTAACATTTCAATAAAACGATTAATAAAATAACAAGCCTTAAAGCATGGCAAAATCATAAATCCTTTTAAATCATACAATTTCTTTAACCTAATTTAATTTTACATAAGAGCATCGTTTTGTGAACCCAATATTTAGACATCTTTGACACAGTACTTGTGAAATCACGTATTTAAAATTTTGGATTTTTCATTAATAGTAGTTTACTTATTAAAAAATGAAGAAATGTCGGTTAATAAATGAGATTTCTTTGATCTTATTAATACATGTAGTGAAAAGATTTTACATTTATCGTTAGTTACCTTACAACTATAGATCGATAATATTTGTGCATGATTTCCAAATTTTCAAGCAACGTTAAGAAAGAATGAAGTTCTCTGTTCCAAAATAGTATCCTATTTTTTATTATCTAATTATTTATTGATACGTAGTAGATATATATTGTATTTTTGGTGACTTATAAATTTTTTAAATCTATTTTGATTCTTATCTCTTCATGTGTCAATAAATGATTGTGTGGATAGGGAAGGGAACACTAGTTGGGGATATGGAATTTTCATTCTTCAGGAAACTTGGTTAAAAAAAGAAAAATGAAAAGGTTTCTGGTTACCATATTTGGCTTTTGTATCTTCTTGCTATATATACTAATCACTCGTTTGTCAAAACATGAGTTTAAAAGATCGGTTGTTTGGCACAAACGATCGAGGAAGGATCATCTTTACCATTTATAACATGCAAATCACAGATATTCAAGGCATGTAGAAGCCTCCATGTGATTCCCAGTTTGAACAACAACTTAACGAACAACAATATAAAACACAACTCACACACCTAAACACTATTTATAAGATCATGTTGACCTGCAGATCTGGTTGACCTGCAGATCATGCACAGCACGCACACAACACTGTTTTAATTATCTATGCAGTTAAACACTTTGGGATACTTTTCAGTGTGCCTCAACGAGATGGGCCTCCATGTTCTTGGTGACTTGCATTGACCAACAAACCCATGTATTTGGTTGGGTCAGGACATCATCCTTCTTGTGATAGGTGGTCTTTTTGGTATGACACGAAGAATGAACTCGTAGCTCTTGTAATATTTCATTGCTTCACCCTTCAGTATCACATAGGTGATCTTTTTGTTTTCATCATCAAACTCAGCTCTCTCCTTCAGGGTCTCAATAGTGTCCCCTACAAAGTTCAATTGAAATAATAAATGAAAAGGGAATATGTTTATTTTATTTTATTTTTAACATCAGTTGTATGAACCTAGTATGAGTTAGTAACGTGAGTATATAGACGTACAAGAGGAATGATTTTTGTACACCTTCATTTTGATAGACACCCAACCTCCTTTTGTTCTATAGTTTTTGTTATGATATGATTTGGATATGATTAGATATTATTTATTACATAGGATCATGTTGATTATTGTATGGGATCATGTTGATTTGATTTTGATTCCTTTGTATTTATTACTCTAGGTCTATAAATAGGCACCCCCCATTTTGTATACAAATACACTTCAGTATGTATAGTTTATTCAGCCAATTTCCGTGTTCTCTAGCTTTTGTGTTTCTTCATGATTCTTATTTTCATTTGTTTGGTTTCAACTTTCAAACATGGTATCAAGAGCTTAGGTTCTTGGTCTTATTCCTTCTTGGATTTTTCGTCCTAGATTTCCAGATTTCTCCAAGACAATACCTCCCCACACAATCTCGCTATCATCTCCGGTTCACAATTTTTCGTTGCTCCGTTCATCACACCAAACTCACCGTCATGCACCGACCAAGACTTGTAGCCAGCCGACAGTCCACGCACTCCTACACGCCGAAAGAAGCTCCAATGAACTGCCATGCACGCACCACCAAGTCTTCACATCCCTGCCACTGTGTCGTTTCGCAACTTTGCCATCGTCCGCCATCGACACCGCTGGCACCATCCTCTCTGCCGTGCCCCGTTGACCACGCCCTTCAAAGTACAAGTTGTCTGACTGCTCACGTGCCCTCATGTGTGGCTTGAAGCATTAGCAAATGAAGCCTCACGCTTAACCCAGAACTGCTCCTGCCTACACCCGTGACCTAACTTGCTCTGTGCACGACCTGTTTCAGCTTCTGCTTTGACCGGGTGCTGACCTTGCTGCAATGTGTCTGCCACGGGTATTCTCCTGTGTTGACGTGGTAGCTAATGTGGTACCTCTAGACACACCTTCCAAAGGTTTTTAGCTGAGATCTCTCCGTTTTTTAGCTTAGTTTTTGCCAATTCTGCCCTGAAAGTGCATTTTTGGTATATTGTGATGGATCCTATAGTTTGTTATTATTGTAAATTACCAGGACATTGGATTGTGTATTGCCCTACTCATCCTCCAAGACCTAATTAGGTTAGGTTTCATCCTCGTTCCAGCCCATCTATGCCCGTGACTATTACTGCTATTGCTGCCAATGATGCCCCGATTACTGTTACCTTCAAGTTCCTCCTTAGACAACTTCTTCAACTCCTTTTCCTTTCTAGTGAGACCTGTGCTGCCTTAACTTTCACTTAGGTAACACTAAACGGTATTATGACTCTACCTGCTCTAACCACATGACCTATATGTCCACCACATTCTCTTTGTTATCCACCACATTCTATACATACTATTAATGGATCCCCTATGCGTATAAGCCATAAGGGCACCACCTCTTCATCTATTCTTACTGTCCCTAACACCTACCATATTCCCAAATTAAATTTCAACCTTATTTCTATGGGTCAATTATGTAATGTTGGTTATAACGTCAATTTCTTTTCTTCTGGTTATCATGTGCAATATCGACAAACGAGACAAATCATTAGGGCTGGACAAAAGGTTGGAAGAATGTGTTATCTCACAGAATTTCATGTCCCTCCTCTAAAGAACCTCTATGTTGCTACTTTTCCAGAATCTTCTCTCCAGCTTTGGCATCAGCATCCCACCCAAAGCTCATTAAGGAAAATGTATCCCCTCATCTCTAAGGAAACCTTGGGATCGGTTTGTGGTTAGTCCTTTCACTATATTTTTTTGTCAAACTGTTAAACAGCCAGCCTTGTCATTTCCTAAAAGTACCTCCATCTTTAATTCTCCCTTCAATCTTGTGCATTTTAATGTTTGGGGGCGAGGCGAGCTCCGACTCCCAAGATGGGTAGATCACGGTATTTTATCATTTTCGTTGATGATTATTCTCATTTTACTTGGATATATTTAATGAATAATCATCACGAGTTGCCTCAAATTAATATTGACTTTGTCAAAATGATCAAAACATAATTTTCTATTGTAATTAAAGTTTTTGGTTGAGATAATGCCATGGAATATCATGATTCTAAGCTTCTGACCTTTCTTGCTCATTAGGGAACCTTATTTGAATTCTCTTGTTCATATACCTCTCAACAAAATGGTCATGCTAAGTAAAAACATCATCATATTCTTGACTCTATCTGTGCTATGCTTATCTTTTCCTCATGCCCGAAGTGTGCTTAGGGTGAAGTTGCACTTATTAATGTTTACACCATCAATCGTCTTCCATCCTCTGTTTTTGATAATGTTTTCCCCTTTGAGCATCTTTATCATACTCCTCCAAACTATAGTTCTCTTAAAGTTATTTGTTATGCCTATTTTGCACTCCTTCAGCCCTATGAATATACTAAACTAGAACTCCATGGTCATCTCTATTGTTTTCTTGGGTATGGAATAGAACATGAAGATTACTGTTGTTGGGATGCTATCTCTCATTGCATTTGTGTCTCACGTTGTGTTGTCTTCTAGGAACATTTGTCCTACTTTGAGTCTGTTTTTCCACCTTGAGTCATTTCTTTATTTACATCACTGTTGATCCTTTTCCTAGTGATATTATTACAGGTTCCTATGGTGTGGTCACAGATTTTTCTAATACTTTGACAGTTCCTAATAATCCATTTTCGGATGTAGATCCTATACTCGTTGGTCCTCCTCTTCTTGAGTATCCAGTTAGGATAACTGAATCTTCTGCTTATCTTCATGATTACCATTATTTTTCTACTATGCTTCACTTACATGAACCATTATCCCATAACGAAGCCTCCATAGACTCCTATTCGCAGCATGTTATACAAGAAGAGTTATAGGCATTGGAGAATACTCATAGCTGGGACTTGGCAGATCCTCCTTTTAATAAGACATTTGTGGGATACAAGTCGGTATATAAGGTCAAGACTCATTCTGATGGATCCATTAAATGATATAAGGCTTGGTTAGTTTCTAAGGGTTTCACTCAAGAGTATGATATTTATTATGAAGAAACATTTGCACTTGTTGCTTATATCACATTTGTTTGAGCTTTTCTTGCTATGCCTTTCTCAGTGGTGATTTGATAGAAGAAGTTTATATACAACCACCTTCTGGCTACACCTATCCTCTGAACAAAGTTTGTCTCCTTTATAAGGCATTGTATGACCTTAAACAGGCTCCCTATGGATGGTTTGACAAGTTTAGCTCCATTATTCATTAACTTGGGTTCTTATCTAATCCTCATGACTCTACTCTCTTTATTCAACTGATTGTGGCACCATGTTATTGTTATTTTATGTTGATGACATGATCATTACTTGCGATGACACCTTTGGCATTATAGACCTTAAAGCTTCTCTTAACCATTAATTTGAGATGAAGGATCTTGGTTTCCTCAGTTATTTTGTTAAGTCTTGAAGTTCTCTCCTTTGATAATAGCCTCTATTTGTCGTAGGCGAAGTATGCATCTAATTTTATGTCCAAAGCTAGTCTCACATATAGCCGCACAGTATCCACACCTCTTGAGCCTAATGTGCGCTTCACTCCTCTGGATGGCACCGTCCTAGATAATCCTATTCTTTACAGATAGTTAGTCTGGAGCTTGATCTATCTAACAGTTGCACGGCCTGACATTTCCTATATTATGTTCACTTAGTTAGTTAGTTTATGTCTGCTCCGTATTATACTCATTTTGCTACTATTCTTCACATCCTTCACTATATCAAGGGCATATTGTTCCATAGGCTTCACTTCTCTACTCACTCTCCCTTAGTTCTTCAAGCTTGCTTTGATGCTAGTTAGGGTGGAGATCCAATTGATTGTCGCTTTATCATTGTTTATTGTATTTTTCTTGGAGACTATTATCTGCTAGCATAGCAAGAAACAGACTTTGATTGCTCGCTCCAATATTGAAGCTGAGTATGAGGCTCTTGATGACACTACTTCTGAGCTTCTTTGGATTTGTTGGCTCCTTGATGATACGGGACTCACTCAGTCCTCCCCTACTAATCTTTATTGTGACAACTAGAGTGCTATTCAGATTGCGCATGATGTCTTTCATGAGCGCATTAAACACATAGAGATTGATAGTCACTTTATTCGGCAAGACATTCTTCATGGTGTTCTTCGTCTCTTGCCTATCAGGACTCTTGATTGACCTGCTAATTTGTTCACCAAAGTTTATCATTCTAGTAGCTTCCATGCTCTGCTTTCCAAACTTAGGTTGGTCTCATCACCACCCACTTGAGTTTGAGAAGGGATGTTATGATATGATGTGGATCTGATCAGGTATTATTTGTTATATAGGATCAGGTTGATTTGATTCCTTTGTATTTATTACTCTAGGCCTAGAAATATGCACCCCCATTTTATATAGAAAAACACTTCAAAATATAAAGATTATTCAGCTAGTCTCTGTGTTCTCTATTTTCTGTGCTTCTTCATGCTTCTTTTTTTCAAGTGTTTGGTTTCTAACAATTTTGCATCTGTCTTTTTAACCTTTTCTCTTTCTTTTATGATTTTATTTTTGAGTAAACCTCCAAAATAGTCTGTAAGGATTTTTAAATCAGATAAAATGGTCTCTAAAGAATAAAAATAGACAAATCAATCCTTCACCTTTTTCAAAAACTGGACAAAATGGTCTCTAAGAAATAAAAACAGAAAAAATTAGTCCCTCACATTTTTAAAAATTGGACAAAAGGGTCATTCTTTCAAATTTTTCTGTTAATGACCTATTAAATAGATGGCATGATATCCTTAATTATTCCTCCACTGAATTGTTCATGATCTGTTAAGTGGGTGCCGTGTCATCCACTTAACAGGTCATTAACATAAACATATATATTATTAGCCACAATAACATTTAAACACAGGCACATATTCATGGGATAGGCAGCATGCTATAGCTTATAATTGTGTTAGACTTACCCACAGTAATTTTGAGTTGCTTGATAGAGCCAGATTCCCCCCACTCACCATCCCAAACTTCCATAAGACACCTTATGGATATGATCAGGTGCTACACCATGCACACAATGCTGTTTCTTACGTACCCTTCATGAAGTCGTAAAAGTGATCAGCGGAGGCCTTAACCTCAATCTGAGCCTCCGAGGAGGTTGGTAGAGAGCTAACCATTCTTAGTTTCAATTATCAAAAATTAGGCTAATGAATCAGACTAGTATATTATATTACTTGCACGCAAATATGAGCAAACAAAAGAACGTATATATAGAGTGTTGTATTTTGAAAATTTATATGTATTTCAAAAGGTTTATATTTTTATTAATTATTTAAACTAATATTGTAGCTGTTTAGAAACATCATTTCAAATTGAGAATGAGTCAAAATATTATCTCCATCATTTCTATTAAATGAATTCAATACCTTTTGTTATCAAGATCACAAATGGCCTTACTTGAAATCTTTTAAATGTGACAATGAAATTATTTTAATAGCAATACATTTAACGTTATGTCTCCTTGGTTAATTCTTTAAAAAAAAAAAAACCAAAACTGATTGTGTGTTTTGATTACTTTTAATTACAATATCTTGAATGTTCTTTAAGACAAAATCATTGATTTTCCTTTCCATCAACTCAGCCTTTATAGCAAGATTCAGGCAAACATGTTTTTGGTTCTATTTTATTTTAGTTTTTCTAATTAATGCCATAAACGTTGGTTTACAAAAGTCTAACACAAAGAATCATATCTGATTTTAAAATGTTGGCATTATCTCTTCCATATTAAAAATCATTAGCTTTGATATGTTATATAAGGAATGATTTGACAAAAGGAAAAGTAAGGGGAATATGATCCGTGGATTTTGATTTTGTTTCTCACACTATTATTCTATTGATTGAGTTATACATCAGAACATATTCTCCATTGTAGTTCTTGAGTTCCTGGTTACTACCAGAAGAGCGTGCTGTATCCTGGAGGATTTCTGTATTGTGACAGGATAATCCTTAAGGGCAGTGCATAGCACGCCTCAGGCTTAACAAATCTCTTTTTTCTATTTTCTTATTTTCTTATTTTGCAAGAGCAGTGATCAATTTTTTCAACAATCTTAAGGATTATTCTAACAGTGATTATGGCTCACGTTGCTGAATATGCTAACAGTGATTTTCCCATTGTTAACAATGTCACACCACAGCCTTCTATCACGTATGCTCGACTATTACCTGACGTCTCTAAAATAGAAATATTTCAAGGTTAAAATTTCAAGAGATGGCAAGAGCGAGTTTTATCTGTCTTGGACATGCATGGAGTAGCTGATGCCTTGGAGAATCCCAAGCCTGATACATCCGCAAAATCAAAGAAAATGGAATATTGGGTTAATTCAAATAAAGTTTGTAGATATACTATTTTTTCTACTCTTTCTAACGAATTATTTGATGTTTATTCGTCTTATAAGGAAGCAAAGGCAATTTGGGAGTCCATGATTCTAAAGTACACAACTGAAGATGCGGGGAAACAAAAGTTCATGATTGGTGACTACTACCGGTGGGAGATGACAAACAACAAGGATATTCGAGACCAAATCAACGAGTATCACAAATTGTTGGAAGAGTTGTTGCTCATTGAAAAATTACCAGAGCCATAGAAGGACTCCAAGCAACAGTTGAAACATAATAGCAAGCAACTTTCTCTAACTGAACTGATCAAGCATATAATTATAGAAGATACAAACAGAAAGGAGATTGAGGAGGCAAGAGCAAAGGCATTGGCTGTAAGAGCAAATATGGTTCAATCCCATAAGAAACGGTACAATGGTGGAAAATTTAATTCTGATTACAATAAATCAAATTTTGTTCCAAGAATCTCTAATCCCACTTTCAAAGGAAGTGGAGGTTGTTATGTGTCTGGAAAACTAGGACATCGTGTTGCACAGTGTCGTAGGAGAGCAACCACGATTAGAAATGAGAATCCTCCTAAACCAAGGGCTAACTTGGTTGAAGGAGATGATATAATTGCTGCGGTTGTCTCTCAAGTATTGCTAATGGCCAGTGTGAATGATTGGGTGGTAGACTCTAGGGCTACCAGGCACATATGTGCTAATAGGAATGCTTTTACCTCTTACGCTTCTGTGGGAGATGGAGAAGAACTTGTGTATCTTGGTGATTCTAGAACTGCAACGGTTTTAGGAAAAGGGAAAATTCTTCTAAAGCTCACATCTGGCAAGACTCTGGCTTTGAACAATGTTCTACATATGCCTAACATAAGGGCAAATTTAATATCTATGGCCCTGTTAGGAAAAGCTGGTGTCAAGATATCTTTTGAATATGATAAAATTGTTATGACAAAGAATAATGTGTTCATTGGAAAAGGCTATTGTAATAAAGGATTGTTTGTATTGAATGTTACAGAAATAATAAATTGAAATGAATTTCTCTTTGGCTTACTTGCTTGATTTTATGATAATGTGACATAGAATATGTTAAGATTAATTTTTTTTGTGTGTAAAAATTAATTAATTATTTAAATTATTATTTATTCTAATTCTTCTAAATTCAGATTTTAGAATTAGTGTTGGAAGACTTTGCAGCTTGGACTAAAATTAGTAACGTTGTGACCCTTTGATATAAATCACATTCAATTGAGTTTAATAGTTTTTATTATAAATTGAAAAGTTGATTCTTGCTATGTGTGACTGTTAGAACGTATCACCATGTTTCTTTTAAATGGATTGAATTCCTTTATTAATAAATGGTCAAAACTTAATACTAAGATTGAGTGTCATTTTGATATAAAACATAATGGAATACGACAGGGATTATGGAACTTTTTTAATGATCTCCTCTCTATACAATCTATACTATATTGCATTGTGAAACCAGAAATTATTCTTTTGCAGCATGACAATTTCTTTTGTGTAAAATCTTTATTCCTTTAATTATTATTATTATTATTATTATTTTTAGCTAATCATGTTGAGATATAAACATCAGATCCGCTTTAAAATAATAATTGTTGGCTGAGGCTTATCATAAATTGTTGAGATATTACTCCAACGGGTGGCACAAAATCAGGTAATATATGAAATTTTTTTTAACAATTAATAAATGATATTAACGCTAGATTTAATATTATTTTTTGTGTTATAAATAGAGTGGCTTATCATATATTCTTCAGTTTTCGAATTTCTTAATTAATGAAAGATGATAATTTTATATCTGTTTGTTTTTATTGCTTGTTAGTCCCATAGATATTAATATATGATTTTGTGGCCGTTAATTGCTTCCAATTGATTGTTGTTTTCTAGTAAGTTGTACCTATATTGTTCTTCATCCAATACAGAATAATAAGTTGAGCATTTTACTTTGTGTGAGCATATAAATATTGAGTATTGAGCTTTATTACTGGACTGATAAAATATTTTGAGATATTATGTATGGAGATATCTAGAGGCACTTTAAAAGTACTTTGATGCCAATTGGAACTATGATCTAGTTTAGTGGTTGAAATGTGATGTGATAAAGCAGCTGTCAAGATTAGGAGAAATTTTATCCATGGAATATATAAATTTATATAAATACCATATCGAGGGGAATGAGATTTAAGCCAATATGAAAATTAATAGTGATGGGAACCCAACCTTTGTGAATGAAGATCCCAGGAATAAAGTTCATATAGGTAATAACAAGTCACTTGTTAGTTCTTGCTATATGTCCGCCTTTCCTAAGATATAAGAAATATGAGTTATGTTAAACTGCATTTATGAGAGGGTAAGCTAAATGCTTTTGATGATTTTTATAGCCCTTATGGGTGGTGTATAAAGTGTAGTATACACTTGATGAAAATCACCTATATGAGTGTAGGAGTGGGGCCGCTCCTATGAGATTGTGGCTAAATCTCTAGAGCACTCATGAACAACCAGGCACGCACATGGCAGAAAAGCGCAAAACAACGTTAACAATGATGATGATATGTTTTGAGGGTGTAAATGTGATCAGAGACGATTCTAAGTTGCACTAAAAATGTTTGGTTCATAGAAGTAGACAAAACTTCACCAATACATTGTAATTTAAAGTCCTTTCTATCTAGGTTTAGTTTATAGTCCAAAAGACACCAGATTCAAAGCATTGTCACCCAAGTATAACCCAAGATTATTTTTATTATTATTATTATTGGTACCATGGTTATTTTGTTTCTTTCACCTTTTTGTTATAACCTTTTGAAATAGGTGGGAGATTGTTATATTTTGAAAATTTATATGTATCAAAAGGTTTATATTTTTATTAATTATTTAAACTAATATTGTAGCTGTTTAGAAACATCTTTTCAAATTGAGAATGAGTCAAAATATTATCTCCATCATTTCTATTAAATGAATTCAATACCTTTTGTTATCAAGATCACAAATGGCCTTACTTGAAATCTTTTAAATGTGACAATGAATTTATTTTAATAGCAATACATTTAACGTTATGTCTCCTTGATTAATTCTTTAAAAAAAAAAAAACCAAAACTGATTGTGTGTTTTGATTACTTTTAATTACAATATCCTGAATGTTCTTTAAGACAAAATCATTGATTTTCCTTTCCATCAACTCAGCCTTTATAGCAAGAGTCAGACAAACATGTTTTCGGTTCTATTTTATTTTAGTTTTTCTAATTAATGCCATAAACATTGGTTTACAAAAGTCTAACACAAAGAATCAAAACTGATTTTAAAACGTTGGCATTATCTCTTCTATATTAAAAATCATTAGTTTTGATATGTTATATAAGGAATGATTTGACAAAAGGAAAAGTAAGGGAAATATGATCTTTGGATTTTGATTTTGTTTCTCACACTATTATTCTATTGATTGAGTTATACATCAGAACATATTCTCCATTGTAGTTCTTGAGTTCCTGGTTACTACCAGAAGAGCGTGTTGTATCTTGGAAAATTTCTGTATTGTGATAAGATAATTATTAAGGGCAGTGCATAGCACGCCTCAGACGTAACAAATCCTTTTTTGTTATTTTCTTATTTTGCAGGAGCAGTGATCAAATTTTCCAACATAGAAGAGAAGAAACCAAAAAACATGAAGATTATATCCCTTGCTTTTTTCTTGAATGATAATTCTATTAGAGATTTTGATTAATGGTTGTACGTCTGCACAAGCACATTAAACGTTGCCATTCATTGTCAGTGGAATCATTGTCCAAAATGTGTAATATATGCACAATTAATCTTTGCATAAAAAGGGGCTAAATTGCAGGTAAGCGAGATAAAGAGAATACTAATGGCGGTGCTATTTTGGGCAACAATAATGGTATGACAGCATCTTAGTTCGATAGACACCCAACACCTTAAAGAGAGATAAAGGAGGAGATGTTGAAAGGGAATAAGTGGAGAATAAAGAGAAATGTGAGTCACACAATCTTTGTTTGATGAGTGTGTAGGGTGTTTGGAATCTTGGATGTTCAAATAGAGTAATGTTATGGAAACAATAAAATTATATAACAAATGTATATCACATACTTTATTATTATTGAATATGATAAATGAGTGGAATTAATAAAGATCTCATATCACATCCAATGATAATAAAATTTGTGTATTCATTTATTATGTAATTTTATTATATATCAAATATTATTTATTCAAATAACATTGTTGTTTCGGCAATACATTAAGGACATGGATCTCATTGTCATTGAATAGATGTGGACCATATTTAAATAGGGTTTATATCCCATTTAATGATGAATAAGTATGAGTTTGTGCCATGTTTTATATCCTATAACTACAAATAAGATTTTTCTTTTATCCAATATCCATTTTTTTAATTTTTTGATAGTTAAAAGCTCACCCAACTAATCCGAGGGGAGAAAGCAGCCAAAAGCTGTTTACAACCAGTACAGTCGTGACCCACAAGGCTGTCAATACAATAATACTAAAATAAAGACAAAGCACCAAAGAATAATAGGCCTACAGGCCTCCACAAATTAAAGCGCTACACAATTTGATGGATAACAAAACATACCCCACTGCCATTTACTCTATCTGATATAAGTCAAATTCTTCAGCACCAACACTCAGCCAACAACGCGCGTGTATAATTTGATAATTGTAGAGAATAGGAGAATTGGTCGAGCAAAAGCACCTAGAGAAGACAGTTTGAAAAAGACATGATGAATCGTTTTCTCCAAAATAACACATAAATCCATCATAATTTTTATAAAAAAATTGTTTTCTCGAATGATCTTTTTTTTTTTTCAAAATTATAAATTAACCCTTTCGTACATAAGCAGGGTCCTTGCTGCTGCCTTCTGAAACTCGCCGGTTCCAAGATTCCTGTGCTGCTGACAGCACCGCGTCCCTTGCTTCCCATCGCGCTACCTATCCGCGTGGTCTGCTTCAGTGTTGATCTGCTTCTTTACTGAAGGGTTGTTTTTTCTGAAATCTCATGAAACACGACGCTCCTCTCCTCACCCACGTTAAACTAATTTTCAGATTTTTTGTTGACCAGTATATCTCGTTTTGGAGGTGATTTGCAGGTCCACATATTTGTAATGTTCGTCCTAAATTCATATTATAAAAAAAAATGACCCACTCATTACCCATATAAGATTTAATTTCCCACATTGGGACAAATCATTTGTCATATAACTTGTATGTATAATACCAAAAAAAATATAACTTGTATGTATTATTGATTATTATTCACAATAATGTTTCCTCTATTCATCTTTTCAAAAAACTTATTTTAGTGTATTTTAAAGAAATTCGCGTTAAAAAATTATTTTAAGGAAATCCTATACTCTATATAAATAAAGAATAAAAAATGGCATCACTATAATTTTTAAAAAAATCAAATTGGAGAAATTAGAGGTTGTAATGTATATTAATGAGCACGTGCTTGTCTATTTTGGAATTTTCAACAACAATTATTTTTTCCAGTTAAACCCTTTATTTA
This sequence comes from Dalbergia cultrata, assembly GCA_031216105.1. Lineage (NCBI taxonomy): Eukaryota > Viridiplantae > Streptophyta > Magnoliopsida > Fabales > Fabaceae > Dalbergia > Dalbergia cultrata. Next base: position 18,238,787 of record CM062348.1, on the reverse strand, counting down.
TTAAAGAAAAAAGAGTAAATTAAAAATAATTAAAAAGGAAGATAATTATTATTTTTGTCATGCACCTATGTAGATGAAGTTTCAAATGTCAAATTGACTTGTACTAAACAAAATGAACTAACAGCAATGTATTGAGTTGCATAATTTAACTAATCCAAAAATTGTTGAAGAGAATCTTAAATGTGCAATTGTTCAAAGTATTTGTTGTTGAAAATAATTTTTTGATCATGTTAAGGATGCATAACATCACAATTTTTCACATAAAAAAGGGGTTATTGACTTACATTTTGAATGGTTATATATACTTCATCAGAATTTATCAAAATATATACGTGCATAAAATTCCACTCCTCGGAAGTCAACTATCAGGGCTTGCAGTAGCATGGCCAAGTTGGCTGAAGATAGACAATGTTTGTAGAATAGAGCACTCCCCTCTATCATCACTATGACTAACCAGAGTTCTCCTAGATTGAACAAATGTTTGAAAGTAAAATGAGCAAAAATTTGAAGTCTTTTTCAATAGATCTGCCTAACATATTGATTCTTTCACTTGAGATATATTCTTCACGGTTCTTTTAAACCCTCCAATTTTCCTTTCAAATGGATACATCCACATGTACTAAATCGGTCCATATATTTGTGCTTCATATGCCAAATGCACGAGTAAGTGTTCCATTGAGTCAAACAACCTACGAGGAAATATTCTCTCTAATTTGCACAAAATAAGAGGAATTCTTTTTTCTATGACAACAGATCATTAACCATAAGAGTAGAAGAGCATAAATCTCTAAAATGCTAACCATCTTATAATTTTTGTAAAAGCAGCTCAAGTTGTGTGTAATACTCAGCTAGATCATGCCCTGTCTTATCATTGTCTTTGATTCGATATGAATTTATTGCAGTATTTATAATATTATCGAACACGTTTTTCTTAATATGCATGACATCTAAACAATAACGCACCAAATTATCATTCCAATATGGTAACTCCAAGAAGATACTTTGCTTGGTCCAATTATGCCAAACCCCATAGCCTAGCAATGGTAGATCCTTAACTCGATCTCACATTTGGTGACCACTTAGTCTAATCAGAGACTCATCATATTCTACATAATTACTTTTCAAATCATATTTACTTCGTCTATATGGATGGCCAACATCTAAGAATCTCCTATGACTATCAAACTAAGAGTTCTTTCTTTCATCTTTCAAAGTGAAAGTCTTAGTATCCTCCATTCAAATTCCGCATAATAATTTGCCTTGTGTCATCATCTAGACAAAATTCCATAAGCTGGAAAGTTATTGATGGTCTGTAATAATGTTGCTCTTATCATGAAATTACAAAGATGATATTGCATTAACTAAGTGTAAGTTCTGCCACGAACCTAAGTTTAAACCCAAGAGATGTGGAAGTGGAAGGCATAAGCATGTCCCTTACAAAATAATGCACTATCTGCCTTTAAACCCTATACTCGAGAGACTCTATGCATTAATGAGCTCGGCTTTTTATATGAATGGGCACAGTGAAAATCAGAGTGATGACAATGTGATGACTCATCCATTGCATGATGAAACGTGGAAACATTTTGATCTAACATATCCTGAGTTTGCCTTTGACCTTCGAAATGTTAGATTGAGACTCTGTTTAGATGGATTTATCTCGAATAACAAATTTAGCATAACCAATTCATGTTAGGTTGCAAATGTTACATACAATCTCCCTCCTGACATGTGCATGAAATATCCTTACTTATTCTTAACATATATAATCCCTGGCCTTGAGCCCTAAACCTTAGATCCTAAACCTTAGATCCTAAACCCTAAGTAAGAACACCCTCGCACCACAACTCATTCAATTCATCAATTAGAGGTCAAAGATACACATCAATCTTAGCTTTTGGATTATTAGGGCTAGGGATTATACATGTTAAGACCAAGTAAGGATATTTCATGCACATTTTAGAAGAGAGATTGTTTGGCATAACAACTACGTGCCAACATGAATAAGGAGTGTTAATTTGTTATTTAGGGAAAATCTATCTAAATAGAGTCCCAATCTAACTGTTTGAGTGTCAGAGGCAAACCCAGGATATATTCAATCAAAATGTTTTCACACTTCACCATTCAATGGATGAGTCATCACACTATGCCACCTCATATGAGAAGCCGAGCTCATTAATGCATAAAGTCTCTTGAGTCTAGGATTGAGGGCAGATAGTGCATTCTTTTCTGAGGACATCCTTATACCTTCCACTTCCATGTCTCTTGGGTTTAAACCTAGGTTTGTGGCAAAATGTACACCCGATCAGTGCAACGCAATCTTTATAATAAAGCATGCATCCTTTCAAACAACAAAGAATCTTTATTTCCTTTAACCAAAGTTTAGAAACTAACTTTTTTTGTCCTGATAAAAATCATTTGAAATTACATCGGGATTTAGACTTAGCTCACTAATTAGTGTTAGCCCATTGATCAAAAAAACTTTGGCTTTGGTTCATTTCAAATTTAATACTCAACGTCCAAACTGCTAATGACAATTTGGAGTGCACATAATCCTTCCATAAAGGTTGATTTATAGCTCTAATAGGCTATAAAATCTAGCGGCTTTTTGGTTAGGCTCCTCAATTGAAGGCTGAGAATAATGCACTGCAAATTCAGGACCAGCAGTATAAAAAATCATTTCTTGATGTTTACACAAATTGTTCTCCCACGATACATTACCCACATTGTTCTAAGTTACGTGGATCCCACTAGAACTACTTCCAATCTAAAACATACCCACTTGATTCCCTACATTATCTACCTCCCTATGCTTAGTCCAGATCCAATAGTCAAGCATGAATCCTCATTTGCACAAATGAACCCATATGGTATCATCATCTAAATATTTCCTACATTTGCATTTATTACTTGGATGCCTAACTTTTGCCTTATCAATGAACTATCGTGTTTGACATGCTACCATAATAAATTCTTCAACACCATTATAAAATTTTGATTTAATCGTCCCTCTATTATAATGCAATCTATCATACTTCCATGATGGGTTTGAAGGAAACATTACACATATGGGTAAACCCTAAACCCTACAAATTTTCAAAGACATAACATTGTTACTTTTAAACACATTTGATTTGTCTTTAAATGTTTGTAATTCAATTACTTTTAATTTTATTAGCAATATAACAAAATGTTCACAAAATTTTGACAGTATCTCCGCTTAAATTAGGAGCTTCCATCATCAATTAATCAATGCATTCATTTAACAATCAAAGACATTATTAACTGACAACAACATAACAGACATATTTAAACAATCACAACTAAACAATTATACAATTTACATAATCCTAAAAACCATTCTAGGACACATCCTATTATAATTCCACAACATGCATATCCTGCAATCTTTACAAACACTAACAAACAATGCAAACAAGTTAGGAAATGACCTTTATGCCCTTCCGTGCATTCATACAATCCTCATTTCCAACAATTTTATCCTAGAAATCATAAGTCTCTATCTTACATATATATTAAAGCATATAAATAATAAAGGTTTCGTTACTAACCTATACAACAGTGCACAAATAAAGAATTAAAAGCTTCCATCACGAAACCAAATCCAATCTTAAAAATTCAAAATGAACAAATATTTAATTTTGTTCAAGTATAAAAATAAAAAAAATAATAAGAGTTTAAAAAAAACAAATCAAAACTCCCACAATTAACATTGTCAGTGCTTTCTCTAATAAAACTCCTACATTAACAAAATAGTAACAATAATAATTCTCCAATGCATTAAAAACCAACACTTTGGGCAATGAAAATGAACAAAAAATCTAAGCTAAATAAAAAAAAAACTAAATTGATTAAAATGCTCAGAAAAATAGCTAGATTCCAATGGTGATCTTGCTTTTGCGAATGGACCTCTAGCGATGGTGAACGATGGCGGCAGTGGAAAAAGAGAGGGCATTGCAAAATGAAGAAGAAAAAGGGTTTTGGTTTAAAATTTTCTGGGTGACCGATGGGTATAACCATTAAATAAAATGGTGCATTTAGGGTTTCATATTGATTGGTTTACCGATGAGAATAGAGAATCCTAAGAGATGTGCGACAACCAAAACTTTTGGTATACCCATTAGTGATTGATAATAAAAAAATAAAATTTTATTTGGTTTAAACCCATCACTATACCTGGCAATAATGTGATTTGAAAACTAAACTATATTTAATACAAACTCGTTTGCATACCCATTGGTAATTAATAATAATAATAATTTAAAATTTGATGTATTTAAAACCTATCGTTCTATTGTTGATAATGAAGATAAAACAATAAAACCTTAGTATTTATTCATCGATCGATACACCTGTCAAAACGTTAGTTTTTATATATATAGTAAGACCATCGATATACATTAGTGCCACGTGGCAACCTAGCTTATACCGACAGGTTACTGACGAAGTGGAATAAATATCCACACTATCAGTACACCCCTCGGTGTACCCATCAAAGCTTGTGCTCGCCATATGGCGCATGATGGTGCCAAGACCTAGTGAGGGTAATACCATCAGGTTGTCATCTTATTTTTTAATGAAAAACTAATTTGAAAAAAAAAAAAAGGTTAACCCATCGGTGCATCCAACAATTGTTATTGATGGATCTATACATGTCGGTAATCTTCATCGGTATCCCGCTGTAATCAAATAGTGCATCCCTTCGAATCTACCCCGGCCGGTTTTTGGTTGTCACATCATATTCTAGCATCAAGAGCGTATATGTCCGAACAAATAAAAGAGAATCCCCTCAGTCATGATGTCAATAGTGGTGGATGGCTTCTTTATTTGTTTCGTTCGACCTGAAAGAAAGTAGTGTGTAAAGCTGTAGACAACAAATATCTAATCTTAATTTTTAGTTTTGGTAAGGCAAACTGTAGGGAAAAGAAAAAAGGATGTTACTTGATTCCATGATAGTAGTGATTAATCAATTTGAAGTGAGAAACCTTGTGGTTATGATCAAATAATCAAGTTATAAGTTTAAATTTAATTAGTCACCACTTAATAATTTTCTATAAAATTTATATTTTATTAATCTAAATGTTGAGTTACAATCACATATCATAAAAATTATCTATATAAAAATTTATAAAAATCAAGCATCAATAAATATACAATCAAATAGCTTTTATTCTGGCCAACCAAAAAGCAGCTTATATATATATATATATATATATATATAAGTGGGGATCCGTTTACTCCGAGAGTAAGTCTTGCACACTTACTCCATTCTATAACTATTTATCCATATTGAATTTAATTAATCTGACTGTTGATTTTTATTATATTATATTGATGATTAAGCATGTCCAATTTTAAAAAAATTAGACAATAATAGCCATGTAATCTATTAATCAATATTTACTTATATTTTAAAAAATATATTATCCGTTAAAATAAAATAAAATGATGAACTATCAAATTATTTTTAAATTGTATGAAACTTTATATGCTTGATCTACTTGGCTGAAACTTTAAATTCAATAGTTGGATTAATGTAATTTCATGTCCAAAAAAAGTTATGAGATGGAATAAGTATGCAAAAACTTATTTTTGGAGTAAGTTGATCCCTCCTATTATATATATATATTGCAATAGTTTTGATTCATATAAAAAATATATCAAACAAAATTTAGACTATTATGAACTTTTATAGACATAATCAATAATATATGAACTTATAATTCAACGTTGCGTTTTGTGAAAACTTATACTAACCAAAAAACGATTTAATGGTAAAAAGTTGTACTATATATATATATATATAAAACCTAATTTAATTTTACATAAGAGCATCGTTTTGTGAACCCAATTTTCTAGACAGCTTTGAGATAGTACTTGTGAAATCACGTATTTTTACGGATTTTCCATTAATAATAATGTACTTATAAAAAATATAAAGAATTATCGGTTAATACATGAGATTTCTTTGGTCTTATTAATACATGTACTTAAAAGATTTTACATTTGTCGTTAGTTACCTTACCTCTAGATAATTTTTGTACATGCATGATTTCCACATTTCAAAATAACGTTCACAAAACTTGGTTAGAAAGCGGGAAAAGAAAATGAAGAAGAAGAAGAAGAAAAGTTTTCTGGTTACCATATTTGGCTTGTTCTGTATCTTCTAGCTATACTAATCAATGTAATCGTTAGTCAAAGCATGGGTTTAAAAGAGCGGTTGTTTGACACAAACGAGGATAGATCCTCTTTAATTACCATTTATACATAATACACAAATCACAGATATTCAAGGCATGTATAGAGGCCTCCATGTGCTTCAACAACAATATAAAACACAACTCACACACCTAAACAGACACTACTATTTATAAGATCTGGTTGACCTGCAGATCATGCACAGCACCCACACAACACACTTCTAATTATTTATGCAGTTAAACAATTTGGAATACTTTTCACTGCGCCTCAACGAGATGGGTTTCAATCTTCTTGGTCACATTAACCAACAAATCTTTGTATTTGGTTGGCTCAGGAGCAGCATCATCCACCTTATCATACAGCAAAGTCCACTTCACCAGGCTGTGTTCACCTTTTGGTATGACATGAAGAATGACCTCATAGCTCTTGTAGTACTTCATGACATCACCCTCCAATACCACATAGGTGATCTTTTTGTTTTCATCATCAAACTCAACTCTCTCCTTCAGGGTCTCAGTAGTGTCCCCTACATAGTTCAATTGAAATAATAAATGAAAAAGGAATTTGTCAATTTCTGCTTTAACATCAGCTGTATAAACGTTGTATGAGATATTCACGTGAGTATATACACATAAGAGGAATGATTTTTGTACACACCTTTATTTTTTTCTCCTTTCTCTAGGGTGTTGGGTGTCTAAGGATATGAAATATCACATCTCCATGTATAATTATCGATGATATATACGCATATCAAAATAAGATAATACACGTGGCATTAATTATTTATGTAAGGGAGTGGAGTTTATTAAAGTTTGATGTTCCACTATTACGTCAAAATAAGGTAACTCAATGAAAGACCGACAAGAACATAAACATAAACACATAAATTAGCTACAATGAACAGTTAAACAGACTTATGAATTGTGTTAGACTTACCCACAACAAATGTGAGCTGCTTGATAGAGCCAGATTTCTCCCACTCACCATCATGAACTTCCACGTTATGGATATGATCGCATGCTACATCATGCACACGATGCTGTTTCTTACCCTTCATGGTGTCGTAAAAGTGATCAGCGGAGGCCTTAATCTCAATCTCGGCCTCCAAGGAGTTTGGTAGAGAGCTAGCCATTCTTAGTTTCAATTATCAGAAATTAAGCTAATGGATCAGAGTATATTATATTGCACGCAGATATGAGCATACAAAGGCACGTATATATAGAGGATCGGGAGCCAAAAAAATTGAAGATTACGTGCACGTTTGGGAAGTGGAGGAGGCAGTTTTTTTTTTTTTTTCCAGTAAAATTTTCATTTATTTGTATAATCCCTTTTTTATATAATGACTTATTTTGGAATTAATTTATGTTAGGGTACTTCAACTGAAAAGTCTATTTAAATTAATCTGTATTGTTTAGATTGTTAAAAAATAATCACTTTTTTTAATTAAAAATATATAAGTTTGACTTATAATAAAACAGCTTTTTTCTTCTTTTTTTTTTTGGGGGGGGGGGATCCAAATTTCAGCTTAAGCTTTTTTCGTCCCTTTGAAATGGGCTTATTTTTTTTTCTTTTTTTGACACAAAAATCAGCATAAATTATATGCACACGGTGACAGATCCAATAAATTATATGATAATGGGTAAAAATTATATATTAATATAAAAATAAGTGCATGACATATATTATTATTTCAGTTCATTTATAGTTATTGTAGGATCAAATTCTTATAGGATTAAAAATCCATACACCTATATAATTATTAAAAGAAAATTAACTTTAGTGGGGGCATAGATCCCCACTTCTATCTCCGTCACTGTATGCACAAGTTATCCAAAGAAGCTAAGATGATATTTCTGAAAAGAGTTTTTTTTTTATTTAAAAAAAAGCTGTTTTTTGCGGTTTACAAACATGCACATAACCCTTGCTTTTTTTCTTGAATAATAATTGCATTAGAGATTTTGATTGTTTGTGGGTCTACACGAGCAGGTTGAACGCTGTCGTTCATTGTCAGTGAAATTATTGTCCAAAATGTGAAATATGTGGCCCTGACCATTCACGTCCCTACTATAAAGTATCCAATTAATCTTTGCATAAAAGTGGGGGCTAAATTGCAGGAAAGTGAGAAAAAGAGAAAATTAATGGGGGGTGCTATGATACCAACCGGAGCAGTGCTGGCTGGCCAACAATGTCGAGCGCATCCCATCTGGTGTGCAGCACAATTATATTTTAACACCTAAAAAATAGGTATTTATTTAGACACTCATTTTATAATTATTGAAAATAATGGATGTTAAAAACAAGTAAAGATATTCATTATATCCAATAGTTATAAAATGAATGTCTGAATAGACACCCACTTTTTAGGTGTTAAAGTATCATTAGCTGACAAGTAAATATATCCCGTCCTTGTATTTTCATTGGTACTTAGACCTACCGAGCTAGCTAGCTAGCTAGTGGTTTAATTCAAGGTTACGAGCAAGTATTGAATCGGACGGGATAATGGTTATGTTATGGAAAATTAAGAAACTAGTTAATATAAAAAGTAAGAACTATGGCTAATATTTTGCCTTTTTGCATTCATTCATTATAAACGAATACATTTATAATGCTAGAACGTATTCTAAAACCTTTTCAAATTATTACACCTTACCATTTTTAGTTTTTCAGATGTTGTGAAGAAAATAATAAAAATTAAAAATAAAAACTAAAAACCATATGAATCTCTAGTTTGTCAATTTCGAATGAAAGACCTTTACTCTTTTTCAAAATTATAAAGTCACCCTTTCATACATAAGCACAAATCATCTATCATATAACTTGTACACATGTACAAGATTATTATGCACCAATGAGGATGGACACATTTGATTATGGTTTGGCTCAAAGCCTATAAGATTTTGGGTTCGAAACCTTTGACCTATGTGATAATCTCATTGGTGGAGTAATATGTAATCCCTTGCGTAGATCCTCAAAGACATTAGGGGGTCTTCTAAGACCCAAATGGGATAAGGATGTTAGAAATTTAATTCTTTGTAATCTCAAGATCATCCATGTTAAATCGTTAAGAAATCTAAAAGACTAGATGCGAAAGTGTGCTTGAACATCCATAGAAGTTGATTGTCATTTGGACATATGATTGTTGATCTTCCAAGTTGATACATATCAGTAAGAGATATACATAAATTGTATAGTAAATTGTAACCTTATGAGCTCTAAATGTGTAGCATGGAAATTACATATAATATGATCTAACATGTATATTTCCAACTGGTCCAACCTTATTCGTTCTGAGATCATATACAATACATGTTAGAGTAAAAGATAAAATATATAAAATACTTTATTTCTACAAAGGATATCCATAGACTTAAAGTTTGTCTAAAACATATGAGCATCCAAATGCATACTTTCACTGATACAACATATCATATAAAAGGATATCACACAATATGCTCATGAAAGACCTTGGGTGCCAGTCACTCAGTAAGCGGATCCATAATCATGGAGTTTATGTTAATATGCTCTATAAACACTTTGATCACTTTGTGCTCCTCTTAGTATATATGGTTGCTTGTCAAAAAATAACTTAAGTGGTCTTTTAATTTCATCCATAATTTTCAACCCTATGACAAAATTTGACAGCCATATCCCATGATTGGATGTCTCATAATAAACTTTAAAAACACCTACTTTAATGGAAAAGCAGCAAATGTCTACTTAGCACTCTTTAGAAGATTGCTCTTGCAACAACATATAAATATAGCTTAAAATATATGTATAATTGGCCTTGCATCTAGCAAAGTGGAAGTCTAAATACCCATTAATCTCTAACCTTATTCGACTTCCCACATGTGAACACGTGATGTTTTCTTCTCTTAAAACTGCCAACTATAGCCAATCACAAATTTTCTCTTGTTTTTCTCTTCCCTAACAACACTCTTAGTAATTAGGTCATTTACAGTCTAGATTTCATTCATGGTGTTTTAAGCAGGCTTAATTTGGGAAAACCCAATCGGCAAAGAATTCAAGGCAAGATGAATAAGAAAGCTATTATCTGGGGGAATTTTAAGAGCCTAAAGCTTAGATTGGAGATGTACCATTTTTAGAATGTATTCCCTGACTCCCCCAATGATATCATATGATATAGTAGTCAGTTCTTTCATATAGGTTCTAGACTCAACATTATTGGATACAAGAAACTTTTGCCCTATTGCTATCATAAGTTCTCTTCCATTATTGATATTTAACAATTGCCTCTAAGAATGTGGTCTGAAATGGTTTTCTTAATTGTTATCAAACTTAACCTATTAGACCTTTACCACTTTGCATAATAGTCTTTCTGTTCCTGTGTGCTCTCATCTATAAGATCATTAGGCTTATCCACACGCAAAGAAAAATCAATTTCAATAATCCCTAGAGCAAAATCAATGTCCTATTTCCATCACTTATAGTTTGAACCAGTCAAAACCTCAATCATAGCTTTACTGTTATTACTAGTAAATGAAACTACAATACGAATGCAAAACAATAATTAGTCACATGTGCATTAGAACAAGAAAGGCTTGCCAACAATCTAAGCCATATCAAGGATCTAAATATAAAATCACAACCCTTTTCCGAGGTGGGTATGCAAAAATTATATGATGATCCCTCATGTGAAGTTAACATAAAGAAATTTTCAATACTTAAGGAAACCTCCTTTAGGGAGATAATCTTGGAAATTATAATGTAACTCACATTAACCCCACAATTCGTAATTGTAGCACACAATAACCCTCCTTGGGGTGCCGATTGTATGCAATAGCTAGAAACATCTCTCACATGATAATCAATTCAATGAATTCATATAAACAAACCACTTTGATGATAAATAATTATATGAATTGACAAAACCAATCATATAGGGAACAATGCCCAACGGACAAAAGGGATGATCCAATAAAAAATGAGATACTTTTTATCATGTGCCTCTATTGATCATAAAATAGTACAATATGCATTCCATGAATAAAGGAATTTCGTACAATCTATCGATATGTTCAAATCAAAATTATATAAATCAATACATTAATACTCAACATGCACTACAAGAAATTAGTGAGTTATTGATGGATTTTTTCTGTCAATGTTACCAATGGATTTACCGACAGAATACAAGAAATTCGATAAATTTGGGTTTCAGTCATTACCGATGAAAAATACGTTGGTAAAATTCATAACAGATCTACATAACAATGGGGCACTCATTACCAACGAATTTTTCCATCGGTAAATATTATGAATTATTTTTTATGCTGAAAATAATATTACTGACGAATTTTTCTGTCCATAATTTCTTTAACATTTTAATTTCAATATTTATTTTATCGTCGGATTTTTCCGTCGGAAATATTAATATATTAAATTTTTTTAGAAACATTACTGACGGATTTTGCAACGGAAAAAATCCGTCGGTAATTGAAATTTCAGAATGGCGCCTTTATACCTATTACCAACGGATTTATTTCCACTGAAAATTTGAAAATCAGTCAGTATCTTTTCATTAATAAAGACACATGCATTATCTCATTTAATTTGTGATAACACACATACACTCTCTCTACTGGTTTCTTTCTCTTTCTCATGGAATAGCGTCGCCTACACCCACAGCCTGCCCCTTGCCCCCCGACCGCTGCTGCACCCTTACCGTGTCCCCTACTCGTCTGGCCCTAAGTTGCCTCCGCCGCGCAGATAGCCTTGCTCAACACCAAGCTCCATGGATCATCTTTCGTTCCCCTCCTTGCTCCGTTGCCTGCACGCTAGTCTCCGCCAGTCTCTGAGGTGGTTGAGGTGTCTTGCACGTTCCCAAGGTGGCGGTCAGCCTCGCGTCACCGATCCAAGCCCACAGCGCCAGCTCCCGCCGACTAGGGGAAGGGTGTAGAGGTCATTCCCTGACTTGTTTGCACTGTTTGCTGTGATTGATTGTGTATGCAGAGATTGCAGGATATGCATGTTGTGATATTAGAAGGTGGTGTACTCTAGAATAGTTTTAGGATCTTTAAATGTTTGTTTAATTGTATTGTATTTGACTGTATTGATATATGTATATATTGAAATTAATTTTTTGGGATGTCTTAGTTTCAGGGGAGGTTGTGTCGAGTTTTTTTTTTTTAATTTAAAGAGTGGAATCTTAATTTAAATGGGGGTGCTGCCAAAATTTTGTTAAGTTAAAGAGCATAAACTATTTACTTAAAATACTTCTACTTTTAGAAGATGGTTTGTTGAGAGATATTATTAATTAAATAAAATTTTAATTTGGGAAACTTTAAATGAATTTTTCAAGTTAAATTCCACATTCAAGAACCATGAGTTCCGCAAACAGATTATGAATGTATGACAGGGTGCACCCTAGTTGAGGGGGAATCTTGGAAACATTTGACCAAACTTATCCTAATTTTGCTGCGAATCCTAGGAATGTTAAGTTGGGGCTTTGTGCAGACGGATTTACTCTGAATAATCAACTTAGTAAATCCTACTCCTGCTAGCCTATGGTTGTTACACCTTACAATCTTCCTCCTGAAATGTGTGTGAAAGATCCTTATATCTTTCTAACTTGTATAATATTTGACCCTAATAACCCCAAAACCAAAATTGATGTTTACCTTCAACCATTGATTGATGAGCTTAAAGAGGTCATAGGTTACAAGACATGTACATCGAAATCCGAGAACGGCGAGACAAAACCCCCAAGTGGATAACTCAAGCCAGCCTGGACTAGTTGTGGCATTATTGGAGAAGTGAGACATTTAAAGACAAGTTTTTGAAGGCTAAGGCGAGCAGAGCGTCACAAAAGGATGAATCTATTCATTGTGGTGGTTCTGCTACTATAGAATCTATGCATCACCGGATGGTTTAGTCATTATTTTAAACATTTTTAAAATTCCTTTCGTTAAATTTATAATTTCATTGACTAATGTTTTATGTGTTTCACTCAAATTGCAGGCTACTGAGTTGAAGAGGCCACCCCCATAAAGTGAGTTGTTCAGAAAGACTTATATGTGCAAAAAAGAGAAGACATGGGTAGATCCTCGCTTAAAGAAAGCTTGGGGTATATATGTTCTGAGCAATTGTTATTTGTACATATATTTAATTTATTATTTCATATATTTGATAGAGGTTTAATTAATTTTATTTTGTTATAGGATACCTATGAGCAGCACTACCAAGAGGCTACGACCTAGTGGGAGTAGAGGATAGCAGCTGGTGAGGAGTGCCCACCAATTGATGAGCATCCGTTTTGGCAAGATGTAGTCAATGGTCCTTATAAGAATCACATTTGTGGCATGGGGTCATTTTATGTGAGTAGTTTGTCTTCTACCTCTGCCACTAGTGCATCTACACGCACTGGGTTGTCAGAGCTCGTCAGAGATACGAACACCAATGACGCCACGAATAATCGTTGGACCAAGAACCAACGAAAGAATGTGAAGAGATTCTATGAGTAGCAGTGTTTGGAAAAAAGGAAAGTCTGAGAAAGTGAAGGAAAGTAAAAGAAATGTGAGAAAATGAGGTCTTAGAACTCAAGGTAAGAAGCAGCGGAGGTAATGTTCAAAGTGGATATAATGACTTTGATACCATGTTGAAATTCATGGTAATCAGAGAAAAGAGAGAAATAATTAAGTGAAAATGGAATGAAAATTTACTAATGATAGAAAAAGGTAAGTGATACAAGAGGATAAAGCCTTATAAAGGTAATGGGTAAAACTAACTAATAACCAATCTGACTAACTAATCTAACTAACATGTTAATATTCCTAATATGACTTGTAGGAATTTTTACCCATATAAAATTAAAAAAAATCATTAATTACATAAATAAATGGAAAGAGATTTTTTACAGAATTGAACCGTTTTTAATACACGTGAATACGTCAGGAGGTCCTATGTAACTCAAATAAGCAATGTTTTATTTGAATACGCATGGGCCATTGTGTATTTATGCTTGTTTGGATTACATAGTGCCCCCTGGCATATTTGTCTGAGTATATATATGAATATGCCTCAGCGCCCATCATTTTCATACTTTTCAATTTTTACATTAAGAGAATCTTGTCTTCTTAGCTTACTAGATGATAGCAAACTTGTTGTACCGCTTAGATAATGATCATATTAGTGCCAGATTCAATCGCTAGGTATTTGGTCTCTTTATTATTTGACTTTTATTGTTGTTTTTTAATTCAAAGTTTAATTAGTTAGTTTCAGATATATATATATATATATATGTCTAATTAGTTTTAGTTTAGTTTAGTGTTTATTCAAAATGTTACCTTTGGTTTGGTTTAGTTTGGTTTTTAGGGTAGTTTGGGTCCAACAAAGTTAAGCGAAACCTGTTTATTATACAGTTTATAGTTTTGATTTATACTTTAAGAAACATCATTTATTCATTTATTTATTTTATCTAGTAATTAGTTTAGTTGAATAATCTATATTATCTAGTAATTAGTTTAGTTAAACAATCTATATTAACTAGTAATTAGTTTAGTTGAATTATTTATTTTATCTAGTCATTACTTTGGTTGAACATTTATTATATCTAGTAACTAGTTTAGTTGAATAATTTATTTTATCTAGTCATTAGTTTAGTTGAACAATTTATTTTATCTAGTAATTAGCCAGTTTAGGATTAGGTAGTTTTGTGTAAATTTAAAATGTTAATTAGTTTTTATATGTATTTAATTAGGTTTATGTCTAATTCAAAAGTATTTAGTTTATAATTCTGTTGATATTTATAGAACTTCAAAACATAGATATGTCTAGTAGTTACTTATTTAAAAATAATGTTTATCTACGTCTTGTAGTTACTTATTTAAAAAAAGTATTTAGTTAATAATTTTTTTTTTATAAGTTTTGTGATTTATTTAGTCTAGATTGATACTTATTATCATGTTAATTAAATTTATGCATCCCGATCGAGTGTTATGCCCTAGGCACCATGGTATACCAGCACCGCATCAATAATGTGCCTTTATATTTGCCATACAAATGAGTGTTATCAATTGAAATAAATGGTTTGAACCATTTAAATGTCTCGACGCATGGTGGAAATGACCAGAATACATGGTGGAACATGAAACATTTATGATTAACAATATCATTGTCACGACCCGATATGGGCACATGACTGGTACGTAAGAAGTCTGATTCCCACATAAGGCTTGTGACCTGAATTCCTATATATGCACAGTACATCATAAAATAATTTAAATCATAAATGTTTTTCAACATACAAATCACCTGCGTTTAAAAATATATAGCCAGAATTTTCCAAACTGTAGTCTCATATCTATTCTCTGAAGTCTGAATTCATGGTGTCAACAAGTGTAATGAAAGTCTATCATATACAAAACCTCTATAAATGGAGGGTCGTGTTTGTGGTGTTTAGAACCCAAAATGAGGTTTAATCAATATTTAGACTGCTGCAGCGCTCACCAGAATAGTTTTTCTCCTAACTTTGAGCTATAATTCCAGTACTGTATGTATTGAAGTGTGTTATCTCAGTACTTACTTATTTACATTTCTTAATTGTAAGTTAATGTCCTCATTTATTTTAATCTCTATTAACTCTAAAACATAAGTGTAAATATGGAAATATCTCCCATTTGGATTCAAATAAGATGTCAGGAAAATCAAAATCCCAACAAATCAAAATTCAAATTTTGGTTTTAGTTCAAACTACGGAATTCTCACAGTTTTAAAAACTTGTGGATTAAAAATAGAGTGTTTAAAGATTTCATAAAATTCATTAAAAATCACTCTTAACTTATTTTTTTTCTAAGGAACAATAGCTGAGACTTTTGATTCTAAGAATATGGCTCTATCATATGGCTCTCCAACGACATGTAGGGCCCAAACTTGATAAAATTTAGGGCCCGGAACAACATGTAAGGATAACTAACACTATTTTTAGTCCAAAAAAAATTCTCTAACCCTTTTATTTAAAATTTGGGGTATTACAATCACCCACATAATATGGCTTTGTCAATAAATGGACCGATGTGCCTAACATTTCCAAGAAAATATAACAATAAATAACAACCTATGTAATTAATAATTAAACCACTTAACCATAATCTAAAATATTTGAATCTTTAGTATTACAAAAAGAAATAATAAACTAAAAATTTAACTAATTCACAATAATAGTTAATTAATTTTATGCTGAATACTATTAAATTACTAAAAGTTACAATAACAAACATTAAACTAAACTAACTAAAGATATACTAATTAGTTACTAATTAACATTAAGCCACCCAATTACTAATTAATATTAACCAAACTTATTAGTAATTACATTAATTAATTAATTTTCAAAAATAATTTTTAAAAAACTAATTAGTAATTATCTGGCAAATAATGTTGCACATCTTGCAACCACCTGAGCATATCAGTTTAAGATTCTTCCCAGTTCCCATAAATCTTAGGAATTACTTTCTATTTTGCAATTCATACCTTCTTGTATGAAATATTGAACTTGAAAACTGACTCCACATGTCCCTACAACTCTCTAATGGACACTGTTAGATTCGCCTCAACCATGGGAAAGATTCTAGTACAAATAATATTACTATCCAACTGCTGGTGTTGTTCAAGAACAGAATTATACTCATACGTGTGTCTTCTATTACACTTTAGGACTTCCCATACTTGCCTTTTCTGTTGAAATGTAACACGTATGCTCCAATTACACCCATTGATAGACTTCACACACTTATTTCCTTTTATCATACTCGTAAACCTTGAATTGGACTTTTCTTCTGATACTGTAATTTTTTATTGCAAATAACACAATTTCCTTGTCCTGAAATTATTGCCCGACCTCAAACTCACCTTCACCTCTAATCACTCCCACAGTAGGCCCTACAAAGCTATTTTTGGGCATTGCATCCAAGTTTATTGAAGAATAATGACTAGGATGTTCTTGTGATATACGAACTGAGACTGGGTCTGTGACCTCATAAGTTGAGATTACATATAACGTGTTTCTTCATCATTTTACTCATTACCTTCCTGCCGATACAACCCCAGCTCTTCTTCTTCATATCCTTGTGATCTATGTGCAAGTAGAAACCTGCAATAGCACATGTCTATTTGATGGCCTTGCATCTTGCACCACCAGATTTGCAAAGCTAGGATTACAAATTGGTGGATCCTAGGCCACTTCAAGATGTGTAGAACCATGTTTCTTCAGGTGTTTCATTAACTAATTTATGAGAAGCAGAACCGGCAAAGCTCTCAAGTCACAATCTTCTAGAATGACAAAGATTTCCATTACTCGAACCTTCAGAAATTGAACTTAGAATTTAAACATGAGACTCATTTTATTGTTGCTATAAATGGGAAAACAATTGTACTTGACCACACCACCCCCAAATGCTATAGGTACTTTATGAAACATCTGGCTAGCCCGTTTGTGAGGACCTATCTGCTCCAGTATTTTGGCTTGCAACTTCAAAAAACTTGTAGATGGACAAACAATCACACCAAGTGATCTCTGACTATAAAATCTCACTCCTTCATTTGTTGTGTCTTCAATTTTTCTATTAGAATGAACAAGTATGAAACACTCTGTCATTTTCTCACAAAGACACTTTGCAGATTACTGAAAGGAGTGAGCGATGGTTTAAATAGGGAAGGCAACCGAATACGTAAGGATTTAAGACGAATTGTAAAAAAAAAGAGAATACCCAAGGGGCCTTTGCGCATCCGGTATGGCCCTTGCATATTCATATTCACCCCTACATATTCCATATGAATATGAATATGCAGCGGCCCTTTGCATATTCATGTTGATACTAGATACGCAAAAGCCTCTTACGTATTTGCGCGCATATAAATCCGTCCATTTCCGTACCAAATGTTTTTTCAAATTATTTTCGTAAATAATATTTCTTTTTGTTTTATGTTAGTAAAAAAGCCTGACTTGTATGAGCATGGGTATAGCAGAGACCAAAAAGTAAAATTTAACCTGATACAAATGTGGGGAAAGTTTACTCTTATGATCTTATCATACTTCTCCCCTCTAAAATTTTACTCTTTTTGGCTTATTTCAACCAAGCACGATTTCTTTCTAGAAAATTTACTCTACTTAATTTTAACCACATTTGACACCACATCCAAGCATAGCCTAATGGAAACACTCCTTCATGGGTTTCATTCTCAAGTAGGTTGTGTCATCAAGATAAGCCAATCAAGACAAATTTTTCTTGTCCATTGCTTTTTCACCCTTATAAATAAGCAAACCAGAGACAAATTTTGGATCTTTGAGCTGGAAGAAAACATTGAGCTTAGTGGATCTTAGCTGAGGAGGCACCATCAACCATACACATTACACATGCTAGATTCCAACCATTTAATAAGATCCAATATTTTTACTACTAAAAATTAAAAGTTTATTTATCAGAACCGTGATTATCGTAGTTGATTTGGGTTTAATTCATCTATTAGATTAAATTAGGAGAGAGAAAGAGAGGACCAAAAAGGGTCCAAAAAAAATTGAAAAAAAAAACCCTCCCTATTTGTTATGGTCCCGGTAGTACAGAGAAGAAGAATAGAGGAGTAGTTGTGATGGAAGAGGAAATGTCGATTGTATCCATCAGTGTCTCATCGGCGTTGGGGATAGGATCAGAGGAGTGGCGAACAACGGCTATCGAGCATCAAAGGGAACATAGAACCGATTGGCTTGGGGGAGCTTGCCTGCAAAGACCCTATAGAAGGGATTAAAATTCACTTACAAATTGAGGGAATTGAGACACCTTAGTAACCATAACCAAAAAAACTAATACCTTCAATGTTTATTTTGGTCCCTGAAACTATATACTTGCTTCACTTTAATCCTTTTAAATTAGGGAGTGTCAATTTAATTTTTAAAATTATAAAAAGTTATTCAAATTAGTCCTATAACAATTATTTTGCAGGGATTAATCTGAATTACTAAAAGAATCAATCTAATTTTTTTTTTTACATTTTTGAAAATTAAATTGATATATTTTTAATTTCAATTAGAGCTGGGTATATGGGCCGCGATCCGTGGACCAACTCGTTTAACTCGCAACCCACATGAAAATGGACCAGAAAATTTTTAACCCGCCAACCCATAGACTTTTTTTATCCACTCCGTTCTCAAGAACCCATTTTACCATGGTCCGCGGATTAGCCCATCTAACTCGCGAGGTCCACGGACCAGCCCGTCTAACCCGCATACTGTAGCTCCAATGTTCAAGCCCACAAATTATTTTGCTACTAGGCCACATAACCCACACACAAATAAAACACTTCACACTTTAATAAGCCCACTATTTTGATTTTTGAGGCTGAAGCCCATTGGCCATTGGCCCATTATCATAACAAACAAAGAGACAAAGACAATCATACAAAGACTCAAAGAACACCAAACTAGGGCACAGCAAAGCGGCGCCCTTTGACCTTCTCTCTCTGGATCAGGCTCAGGTGCTTAGCCATGGCCATCCGCGAGTACGCCTCTGCTTGCAGCGCCCTTTCTGCTCGCGTCGTGCGGTCCGCCTCTACTCACATCGTGTCGTCCGCCTCTGCCCGCGTCGCTCCTCTTGCTTGCGTCGCGCCTTCTACTCATGCCGCGTCACGCCTCCTGCTCGTGTTGGTCCATGCCTCCTGGTCGCCTCTGCTCGTGTCGTGCCTCTGCTCGGCTCTCTGCTCGCGGCCTCTGCCTACCAGTCAATAAGTAAGTTGCATATGTATATAGATAATAAATAATGACAACCTCGAAACCTATTAGCAGTGAGTCACTCACTCTCTCTCTCTCTCTCTCGTTATCTCCACGCTGTTGTTACCTATGTTTGGTTCAGTGGTTTCAAATCTGACGGAGCTCAGCCCCATTTGGTTAACATTCAGTTTCAGAAGAAAGTTAGGCTACAAGTATGCACATCCTTCTTGGCGAAGGAAAAAAAAATGGAAACTTCACCCCTATATATATATGTTCTTTCTAAATTATCATCTTGTTGAATTTGTTTTTGCTTGTTTGCAGTTAATTGCCCTTTATGTGGATTTCAAGCTTGATGAAAGTTACACAAATTCAAGGTCTTCATTATTTATTATCTATATGTATATGCAAATCAAAATATTGAGTTAAAAGAATGAGTATTTTGCATAAAAAGTAATATATGGTGTCAATCTAAAAAAGAATAATATTTGATAATTGTCAATCAATTTATTTAAACTTTTTATATATATTTATAACTGATAATATGAATGGTTGAAGTTTGAAAATTGGGGAGTGGAAGTTTGGATAGGTTTTTGGTAGATTCAGAGGCTTGTTATAATATTTGGTTGAAGTTTGAATTTTAATAGTTGCATATCTAGTAATTAATATTATTATTTGTTTAAAATTTAAATTGAATTTTGTAAAAAAAAAATGTGTGTATATATTTTGCAAGGTAAAATATATAGCATAAATATAAATGGGGTGAAGTGTAAATTGAATTATATATGGTGCTAAAAAATGTAAAAAAAAAAAAGAAAAAAGAAAAAAAAAACTGGTCTACCGACCGGTCCACGGATGGTCCGTGATTTGGTGCGCAGGCTTCTTATTGGGCCAAAAATGGGGACCGATCCACGGACTTGCGGGTTTACGCAAACTGGGCTCGAACTAGGCAAAAGGCCAGTCCATTTATAAAGCGGACTGGTCCGGTCCGGCCAGTTTAAAATTGGTCCGTTGCGGATCGGGTCAAATGGATCGGACCGGTCTATTTACCCAGCTCTAATTTCAATGATTAAAGTGAAATACGCACTAAAATGAATCTTTAATCCATTCTAAACACTTAGCCCAAAGTTTGACAGTTGAATGCTTCTCTCCAGATGTGGCTCTAGCAGTGGTAGCCCTTTTTTCGTTCGCAATTCTCTTGTTAAAGAGTCCAACAGTGTTAGGCACTGTAAGGTAACTTTGAAGAAGGCCTTTTTTTTGGGTCATAATATGAGGGCATTGGAGAAGGCACCTTTGTACAAGGTCATTCGTTTTGTTTGTTGTTCATATCATTTATTTTTTGGTTCGAAGTTCATCATGTCTAGACAGATAGCCCGGTCCACAACGGACCAATTTTAAATGGGCCGGACCAGACCGGTCCGCTATATAAATGGACTGGCGTTTAGCCTAGTCCGGGCCCGGTCCGCCTAAACCTGCAAGTCTGTGGACCGGTCCGCATTTTTGGCCTAGCAAGAAGCCCATGTGTCAAATTGTGGACCAACCTGCGGACCAGCCCGTGGTCTATCTTTTTTTTCCTTTCATTTTTTTTTACTTTTTTTAGTACCCTATATTATATATTTATATAATTTTATTTATACTATATATTTTACCTTACAAAATATATATACACATTTTTCTTTACAAAATTTAATTTAAATTTTAAACAAATAACAATACTAAATACTATAAATATTAAAATTCAAATGTTAATTTTTTCAAAATAATATACAAATTACAAATCAATCAAATATGCACAACTCATCCAATCATAAAAAATATTAAAATTACTAAAGAATATAAATTAACAACTTTTAACTATCAAACACCAAACACCAAATATAAGCAAATCAAATACCAAATACAAATGTCAAAAATTGTAAAATTAACCAACTGGAGCTATAGTATGCGGGTTGACGGATTAAAAATTTTCTGGTCCATTTTCATACAGTTGCAAATTAAACAGGTTAGTCCACATACTGCGATCCATATACTCACCTCTAATCATGTCACTCATCAGTTGATCGGTTAAATGTTCTTATGTTTTTTGGTCTGAGTTAAATGTAAAATGATACGTGAGTTGCGCACTCAATTTGGGCCGCTTTGACACATCAATTTAATGGACTCTTATGTGGAGATTGGTCTAATCTTACTGCCGGCCCGAACTCTGGCGCTACATCCACACGTTCAGCTCGTGCGTCAAAAGAAAGAAAAAGAGATGTTACTTTGACAATAAAAGATAACAATATACCTACATAATTTATTTTTCCATCATTAGACAGTGATGAGAAAGTAGAGTGTTATTTTTCCATCATTAGACAGTGATGAGAGAGTAGAGTGAGTAGTGGTCACTATCATATTCAATAGCAAAAAAATGGATAGTGTGGGTGTGTTGTTGTATTTTGTTGTCAAAGAAACAATTTTCAGAGAAAAACCGCATATGTGCTCAATCTCTAGGCACCATAGCCGATAAGCCGAACAATATTTCTTTCTTTTGATGTGCGCAACTGGGCACATGCGTACATTTATCCGAAAAAAAATACGGACATTTAATTGAAAATAAATAAATAAATAGATACAAATTGAACATCACGTAGAATTCGTGACTGAGTGCAGGCATCAGGTTTGTAAAAATTTTAAGTAGGATTAACTATAGCCATCTCTACTACTGTGAACAGACCAAATTAACTTTATAGCTGATATTATGAATAATTAATTAGTGACGGACTGACGGGGTAAATTCCATTTCATTAGACCAGTAATTAGTGTGATTTACATTGCAGTTAATATGGTTCTCGTATCTAAAATCCGTAAGTACTCTCACCCACTTGATTTTTCTACCCCGAGGGTACTTATCTTTAGGAAAATTTATCTATCTTGTTAACTGTATGTACACCTATATGATTACTAACGTAAATAACTAATTTATCCTTTTACACGCTTATAGTTAGGACCTGAGTCACAGAGTTTAATTAATTCGTGACATTATTGTCATGCTACTAACTTGTTGACAAATGTTTGATTATTTTAAGGAACACATATAAGCGCTCAAGGAGTCTAGGGGCGGTGTCCTAGTTCTGTAAGAGAGATCAGTACTAGACCAACACCTAAACTTTTATTTATATATATAGGTGCACCATGGGCTGCGTATGAGTTATATGTATCAAACGCACAACAAAGCTAGCTTCAGTAGTGAGGTATACGATTTATGCAATTGAACAAAGACAGTTGGAGGAGACACATAATGAACTGTAACATCAACATAGGATTAACAACTTATATAATAAACGAGTAAAATAAAAACGTCATGGTCAAACACTGGATCCATTCCTTCTGACTTTAAAAATCAACTTTCACGAGCTTTATACTTGTAAAGTTTTTCATCGTGATTATGATTAATTGATGAACTTACTTGTTTTTTAGTGCATGGTTTTCCTATATTTCCTGATCTTGCCGCTTAACTTTGATTTTCACATTACAGAACCTATACTGTCTAATACATTATACGGTACGTAAATAGGCTGCTATGATTGCTTTGAGAGAAAAGTGCTACTAACTCTCCGGTCTTATAATGCAATTAGAACATTACTGGGGAACTATTCAGATCTTTAGAGGTGAAAAACAATTTAGAAGGCACGTACTTTTTTTTTTAAAAAAAAAGTGTAACATTTATTCAAATCCACAAATCATCAATCATCGAGGAAAGCTATCATTGCAAAGTTGTATGAATGTGGCCCTTATTGATTCACATTAATAGAGCTTTTATTTTGGGCAGTTGATTTTATTTATAGAATTTAGCTTTCCAACCAACTTTATATCTATTGTACGTGGGACCTTGGATTTGGTTATAGCTTCCATATTATTAAGAACCAGAAATGCTCCATAATAATATTGTAGAACTTGAAGAACCCGCCCATCCCAATATGTGAAAGGAAAAAAATGGGCATGAGGGTTAACATAGAGCTAATTAGCTAGTACTTAAGTAGCTAGTAACATTACAATATTACATAAAGCAAATTAAAGTACAGGGTGGTGGAATCAAAACCAAGTTTCTCTCTCTCTCTCTCTCTCTCTTTTCCCTGCGTGTGTAAGCTGGACGAAGAGAGACATGTGGTAGTTGCACTAGTATCATATCTCTTTAACTCACATTTATGTAGTTGCTCTATAATGGCTCCAACGTCCAAGCAAACATTCATTTCATGGGGAAACCCCATTCGCCATAGAAACAAGAGGAGAAAAATAATAAACCACCACATTATATATAAATACTCCGTCCCTTCCTTGGTCAGTTTTTTAATATACCAAAACGGTACAATTTTCCATCATGATTATTAATAAAAAGAGAGAGAGTATTATATAATATATTATATGTTTTGAATGAACAGAAACTTAGATTATTAGGATTAAATTGGAGAAATATCTAGTCTCTCTATCCATTCTTTGGGTGCCCTTTTCTTGGATTCGGTTGAGAAAACTCATTCCAAGAAAGTTTCCATAGCTTAATATTAATATCACCTTGGCACTATGAACTTTGTTTTGTCCATATGTGACGCAGGGGACAATAAATAAGAACTATATATATGTTTACTTAAGAAGCACTCTGAAAAATGAGGCATGGAAGAAAGAAGTGATTTCCTCAATACACAAGGATGTTTGTAAGCTCATTGATCAACTAAATGAGGGCCAGTAATGTATTTTCATCGGGATATAGGTGCTTCATTTATGAATTATATATGGTTAGGGCCCAAAACATAGGCTTCATATAAAAACTTTTATGCAAATAAATAATTTGTTTTTGTTAAGAGCTAACCTTGAGAAAGCATGTTAGGCATTGAGACAGGCATCCAGTTTCAGACAAATTGGTGCATTTAAGTCAAATACAGATGGGACTTCTAGGAATAATCAATCAAAGGGAGTCCTATTCCCACCCAATAATTAATGCCTAGACTGTCTCACACATCTCCTACCCAATATATAGACACCACACGGGAAAACATGTTTTACTTTAATGGTTTAGTTTAACCCTTCATTGGCCATGGATCTCTAGTAAATTACTCTATGGTGTATGTTATGCTGATGAAATGGATGGGATTCTTCCTAATTTCGAATGTTAGGCTATTACAACATGTACCTATATAGTTATGACACTGATAACAGGACATGATTCTCGCTATGACAAGCAAATGATGCCTAGTAATTATGACGTTTGGCCTTTTTTTTTTTTTCTTTTGGGTGCAGAAGGCAAGGCATACGACAATAAGGATAGTAAATGCATTGTCAGTGATCTGGCCGATTTCTTGATCACGATATTATATTTACATATATGTTATGCCCATGTATCTATGTATCGAGACCAATATAGAACAATTTTCTTAAAAAGAAAAAAAAAAGCAATTAAGGTGGAAGATGGAAACATGCTGGTTTTCCCCAGGTTTAACGTGTGATCTTCAAAATTTTTCACCATCAGATATTTTAGAGTTCTAACCCTTGATTCATATGTTAGAAATTCCGTGAAATTCCGCACAAAATTGAGAACTCAGTGACCGAATCAATGACGTGCAGTGTTGGAGCTGTATTGTAAATTATGGTGTGTGTACTTTGTACTTATAAGCAAGCTGTTCATATCTTCATCACATTGATCAGATATATATTCATAGTATATTGTGTGGCCAAGAAATAGCCTATTGGAAAATGTCAGAAAGAAGAAGGGTAGATGAATAAAATTAAGACATACCAATTAATTCACACACTATTTTTTCTGTTTGGAACAGAAGGGTACAGGAAAGAAGGAAAACCATCGCTGCAAAAGAATCGAGAGCATTAACACTAGCCTCTTCGTTTTTTTTCCCTTCTCTCTCCCCGAATGCCTTCCCATTTGCTATAGTGCAGATATGTAGCCCTCATTAAACACCGCCCAGTGAAAAGGCTAAAGCTATGTTCTCATTCTTCTCAAAATCATCCAAATGTAAGATAAAACATAAAAAAGAGAAGGAAAAAAAAGAACATAACACAGGGATATTACATTGATATGTACTTGAACTAACTATCATGCATTGAACATTAGCATGCAAAATCAAAACCTCCTACCACGGATATCGAATTGCCCATCACTAGCTAGCTAGTTGTGAAGAGGATTTGGACCTGTGTGAATTATTCTTTTGTCATCCTCATAAACAGTGTGTTCTGGATCACCATTTGTGCTCACTAACCGAGCTTGAGTAATAGTAGTGGTACTTGGAGGTGCATGGAACAAGGCCCTGCTGAGTGGCCGTGGCCATGGTGATGGTGGAGGCCTAATTGAATGGCTGCTACTACTGCTTCTTGTGCTTCTTCTTGTGTTGTTACTGGTGATGCTTTCATTGTGAATGGACAAAAACAAGCTTATAAGAGCAAAAACTAAGATGACCCACAAGGAGAAAATTGTAGCTCTAGCCAAAGAAAGCCTTCTTTCCCTTGTCTTTTCTCTTTCTGATCTGAAACGTATCATTGTAGTTGCTGTAGACAATGTTTGTTTCACACTGAGAGCGTACCAGCTTTAGAGCACCCAGAGATGGCCACCATAAAAGTGCACAAAAAGAGATCTCTCTTTGACTCTAACGTACTCACAGCACAGAGTGTAAAAACAAAAGTAGCGGGTTTTGGATATTTCAGACAAAGGGAAAAAAGGAAGGTAGAAAGAGGGGGAGAGAGAGAAAGAGAGAGAGATTGATTAAAGACCAAAAGAAAAAGGGAAAAAAAACTAAAACTCTGGGTTCTTTCCTTGTCTTATGGGTATAGTCACATGGTCTTGACCCTTGATTCCTGGAAGGTTCTTATAGTTCTTAAATTTCACTTCTGAGCCTTTTTTCCTTGGACTTTGCACCTTTTACTTCCATAACTGGCTGGCTCGCTGCTTTGGTTTTTTCTTTGCAATTTGGCATCAGATTTATTTTTGTTTTTACACGCTTTATGTGTATTTTTTTTCCCCCTCTTCTCTTCCCTATTTGTGTTTGCTTGGTAAGGGCGTGGGACTGTCCAGTATTAATAGCCGATGTCTCCGGAATATATTCAAATTTAGAGGACATCGGTAAACAAACTCTGTGGTCATGTACTGTTTTTCCCCCTCTAGAGATTACTTGTGTTTTTCTTCATATCCTTCTTGGTTTTAGCATTTTCGAAATATTTATATCTTGGTAAAGATTATAAATAGCTTTATGCTTAAATTTTACTATTTAAAATTTGAAATAGAATGAAAGACTTATATAATTTTCTACTTTTATCAAGATGTTTTTTTTTTGTTTTCCTCAATAGCTATATTGTTTGGTTTTTATAGTTTTTTTGAAATGGATTGCATAAGGGCCCATTTGGTATAGGGTTAAATGTATTACTCACCTAATTTAGACCATGTGCAATTTAAACTCTGATTTTTCAAATGTGCATTACGATAACCTAAATTTTTCAAATTGTGCAAAAAATCCCATATTTTTCAAACAATGAATTACAACACCCTGAACTATTTTAAACTGTGCCAAAAACCCCCCAAAAAATTTAAGTCATAGTAGGGTGTCGGGTTGCACACAGTAAAAATGTCAAGGAGTTAATTGCTCATATTATTAACGAACAAGGTGTTGAGTTGCACAAATTAGAAACTTCAAAGGGCTAAGTGCACATAAATCTTACCTTTGTTAATTGTCAAAATTATACTAAGGGGTGTTTTGCATAGTTTCAAAAGTTCAAGGGTGTCGTGATACATATTTTGAAAAGTTAGGGGATAAATTGCACATGACCTAAAATTCAGGAGATAAAACGCATTTATCCCTTTAGTATATTTGATAACCTAAGGACTCATATTACAAGACCTAAAAGGATAAAACCTGATAGTATAAAACTTTATAAACTTTTAATATGATGCAATACTTAGTGTAATACTATATAAGATATTATATTTTGTACTCAATAATGTTATCATTTATTTACAAATAATTTAAATATTATAAGTAAATATAAAAAAAATAGAATAATAATAAAACAAGAAATTTTATTAGCCATTTAAATATCATTTTTAAATATCATATTTATGTAAATAGTTATTAATTAAAATTTAATTTATATCAAGTGTTATTATTTATTTCAATATTTTATAACTATTTAATATTCGAAAAATTTTATAAATATAAAATATACTATGTATATATTTTAATATTTTTTACTTTTAATAATAACTATTTAAATTTCAAATTAAAATAAACACTAAACTAAAATACCTTTGTTGTTAATCCTTATTTTTATATATTACAATTTATATATTTTTTTACTTGTTAGTAATTTATAATTTTTATATTATATATTATTTATTATTTATGTAAAATATTTATTTACTATTAAATATTTATTATTATATTTTAATTATTATTTATCAATTATAATTATTTTTATTTTTAATATATATAACTAAATTAATATCATATATTATTTTTTAACAACATTTACTTATTTTGAAATAATTTTATTTGGAATTATTTTTATACATTTTTCATTTTTCATTTATTTTAAAATTATTTTATTTGAATGAAATACTAAAAGAAAGTGATATTATACTTTAAAAGCTGATGAGGCATAATCCGACCACTCCATGTTGTAATAAGTTATATAGTATTTTTACTTGTAATAAGATTATGATGAATAAATCTATGCATTGCGTTGTCTGCTCTAAACACAACCCGTAGTAAGAGGTTAGTCCGCCAAAATGTATCATGAATCACATTTTGAGTTTCAGTTAGGATAGTCATCTATATTTAGTGCCTGACAATACTCAATTATATTGTCTTCGACATAAGGATACATATAAAAATAAAAAACTCTATAGTATGGAGTAATACTTAAAAAACAAAAAGCCAAACATGCAAGAAAGAGGGCTTCATGAATAATTAGAAGGCCGTACGAGGCCACAAGATAATTATGTAAGAATAATTTTTCTTGTCATGTTTCAGTAATCATAAAAATATTAATTTTTTTTGCTGATTTAGTAAAAAAAAAATGAAGAGGTATTTTATGAAAGCGCTTATATAATTAATTACATCTTTGATTCTCCCTCCATCATTAGTAAAAGTATACTGTGTCCATCACTCTTGTACTACTATTAAGAACACGACGAAGAAAGAGAAATGATTATCCTCTATATTTGATTAATCCAAGGGATTGCCTTTTTTATTTAAGTTTGCAAAGTATTTTTTTGGGTGGATCTAAGATATTTATTGTCAGACACAGTAATTAATCTTATTAAAATGTAAAGCTCATATACATATGTTTTGTTTCTGATCATGAAATTTTCTTCATACGCACTGTTAAAAATTAAATCCTTAACTAAATACTTAAGAAACTAAAGTATCTACCAACTATACTATGCCTTATGGTTCAAGTTTGCAAAGTGTAATACGCATTCTTTATAGTTTGTGTCACAAAATTAAGTAAAGGTTTTTTATTCAATGCTTTTATAATAATCCTTTCATGTGTAAATAAATTAACTTTTTCTTCATATCCTCAACCTTGTCAAAAGGAAAAAAAAAACCAAAAACAAAACAAAAACCAGTCTATAGCTGAATGAATTCTAACTTTTGTACGAATTTTATATGATTAGGGCACGTTAACATGATGTTCTAGATATGATCGAACAAATTAATGTGATGTATTACGATTTTACTAGATTAATTTTATCCATATACAAGCTTAAATAGTGACAAAACAAAGGTTATACAGATAAAAAATTTCATGTGGTGCATCAAATAATAGATAGGATAAAAATTTATGCAATAAACTTATTATAGCATATTATAAGACCTTATATTATTATGTATAATATTATTAGATTTTATCTATGATATACCAAATTAAATAGGTCTTATCTTAGTCAGTATATGTATATATATTTTTATTAACAGCGGGCATCAAGCCCAGCAGAAAAGAAACCATGCATTTAGTCACTATGTTTATAAATAGATAAATTTACATTTTGAATGCAAGACAGTTATATGATTGTGCAGTAAAATTCCCTTTGGGAAGTTGGGGCTTGAGGTTTAGTTTTATTCGTTTTATGCAATAGTTGTTTCTTTTTCTTTTTATATATATAAAGAAGAATTGTTATATTATTCAATTTTTTTTATTGAAGATTAATATTTTTAATTATGCATGGTTAAATATTCACTAGTATCCAGGACAAAAAAAATTACTAAAATAAAGTCACTAGTTGTTGGTTATATTTGATGTAATTTAAAAAGAGTTGTAGTGTAAAGTTTTAAAATTTTACACTACAAACTCTTCATTTTCCTCTTATATTCTCTAAAATGTAAACTCACAATTATCATAAAAGTTTTTCTTGTTTGTTTTTGTCATAAATTGTAATTTCATTACTAAGTAAACATGTCAAATCCAACTTTATATTACAATAAGGAGAAGTAATACCACAAGAGTAGTTTACAACCCACAAGTCGAATTGGCTAGCTAGAGCAACTAGAGATATAAGACACTTTTCTTGTAAATACATCCTTATTAAAAAGGAAAATTTACATATATGCTTTGCCAAAAAAAACAATGCTACATAAATAAGTTCCATTGGAACCAAAATCAAACGACAAGTTTTCCTAACAAGTTCTCTCTCTCTCTCTCTCTCGCTAAGAATCCAATCCACAGAGAAAAGTTTAACACAAATTAAATAGGTTATTTTGCATGAACTCTTCGAGTTCTTTCTGTGATTAGTCTTCTCCTCTTCCTTTGAATTAAATCAAATATCATCCCAATCTTGTTGTTCAAACACCAGAGGTGCTGAAAACACCTAGGATGCATTTGTTTATTGTCACATGACAGTAAATATAGGATAGTGGAGATAGAAGGATGTTTGATGGTGGACATAAGATACAGGGACAAAATTTTTTTCTGTATTTATGTCCTCCCACAAAGTGGAGACATGATACAACGAGGATGTAGGACAAAAAAAAAAAGATGGAAAAGGAAAAGAAAAACAGAAAATAAAAGAAGGGACTTAAGGGTGAGGGATTAATCGAGGATGAAGCCCCTCCATGGGACAGCTCCCCCATCAGCCGCTCGATGAAGAAAGGCGGTGGATACTAGACAAAGCGGTAACAGCAGCCAATGACTCATTTTTCTATTTGGCTCTGTTTGGGCCGAAAGAAGAACTTACGAAATCTTGTTTTTCATTTGTTTTGGGTGAGAAAAGGTTTCATTGATAGTAAATAAAGACCCAAGTTTGAGTACAAATTATCATGCAAGAACATGGGCACTGTCACAACGTACCCGGAGGGCGTCGCAACACAAATGACAACATTGATTTGAAAATGAATTGGGAGTCGCCACCAATTTTAATTATGGTTAAAATTGGAAAACCTGTAATTTGTAAAATGGTCTTTTAAGAGTTTTGAGTCCGGGAGTCTGATTATGATTAGAGAAGGGTGGAAACTTAATCCCACTGCACCTCTAATACATCCGTGTAAATACGGTTACCCTAGAGTTTATTATGCAAATTAATTATAACTTTAAAATATTTATTTTCCCCAAAATGTAATTATATATTTGTAAAAATAAAGCTGGAATTAGTAATTATACCTACAAAAATAAAGATAAAATCAATAATTAAATATTTACAAAAAATAGAGATAAAATTAAAATCAGTAATTATATTTAAAAGTGATAATTATATATTTTAAAAAATAAAGTTAAGACATAATTATGTGAAGAAAATGAAATGAAACAAAATAAACTGAATAAAATAAAATAAGTAAGTCAAAGGGAAATTTAATATAAAAACATAATTCAATAAAAATTAATTTTGGTTTGATAGTTGTAGACTACGCCGACGTATCCTCTGGTGCAATGAGGAACTCAAAACCACGTCGTTCTGTAGAAAATTTTTCTGTGTCAATGTGTTTCAAATTAAAAGAACATGTAAAAATATATTGGTTGGTTGATTTTAATTTTGAAAATGATCTCTATGAAAGAAAATTAAATCCAGTCCTACACAGAGCTTAGGATAGTGTGAACTATACAATAAACTCTTACATTCTTGTGAAACTTGAGGATGATAATTCATACATCAACATCACAAGTTGTTGCATGGACCAAAATGTTTTTACATTTTTATTATTTTTATTTTATTTTATTTATTTATTTTTATTTTTATCAAAATCCTAACTATATACAATGGTCCTCAACAAAATAGGTCAAAGAAAAGTTTAGCCCAAATAAAAAGAAGCTCTAATCCTAAAGCCCATAACGTAAAAAAAAACAAT
This sequence comes from Dalbergia cultrata, assembly GCA_031216105.1. Taxonomy (NCBI): domain Eukaryota; kingdom Viridiplantae; phylum Streptophyta; class Magnoliopsida; order Fabales; family Fabaceae; genus Dalbergia; species Dalbergia cultrata. The sequence goes on along the minus strand of CM062348.1, from coordinate 18,206,534 downwards.
GGTCAAAATAAATAAAAAGAACATACCAGAATTTGTTAAAAAAAAAAAAACAAAGTCCAAACACTTAAGCCCAACTGGAATAAAACAACACTAAAACAATAAATTTAATTCCTTTAACCTATTCCCCACCCCTCCCAACACACACACACGAGCACATTGAGAGAAAGAGAGAGAGAGAAAGCAAAGACGCAGATAGAGAGAAAGAGAGAAGACGAGGCGGAGGAAAAGGGGAGAGGAGGTTGCGGGTTCGTCGACGGGACTGGCTGAGAGGGCTAGGTGCGATCGCGGCCCGACTTGCTGTGATCGCTCCATGAAGGAGCGGCTTCGGTCCGAGGCGTCGTGCCAGCGACGTCTGGGAGTGGCTGCTACGTTCTGGTCATGGGAAAGGGAAGCTGCAGCGACGGCGGTGATGCATGGAGGAAGTAGCGCGGCCTGTCGGTGACTTAGGAGGTGCTGGCTGGGAGGGGGGTCGCAGCGGTTGAGGGGAGTGGAGCAGTGGTGGCGCGCGGTTGGGAAGGGGAAGGGCGATTCGCGGTGGTGGGCTGAACGGTATGGCACGATGGGGGCTTGTGAGAGGAGGGAGAGGCGCGGTTGGAAAGGGGAAGGGCGATTCGCGGTGGTGGGCTGAACGGTATGGCACGATGGGGGCTTGTGAGAGGAGGGAGAGGCGCGGCCAAGGCTGAGCAGGGGAAGAATACGGCGGTGGTATCGTCACTGTGAATAGGGTCGTCACCACCCTTTGTTTCTCACATCCCCTCTTCTCTTTTATTTACTTTTGAAAATATTGATATGGACTGTTTTGACTGGGTTTGGATGCTAAGAACGTATTTGATTCTCCTATTAGGATTGTTTGCTATGAATGGGTTCATGGTAGTAGTGGCTAGAAAATTATTGATGGCATTGTGAGGTTGTGTTTGATATTGTTGGTTATGGCTGATGATTTTTTTTTTTTTTGTGGAAAAGAAAATAATACAACTCTGGTGTGTATGTGTGTGATTTGGATTTATGATTTTCTATGTATGAGGAATGAAGACTCAGTAAATAGAACCAATAATATGTACCAATAACTCTGTCCTCCCTCTGTTTCAATTTGATAAGCTCTTCAACCTCTTAACTTTTCACTTCTCTTTAAAAAAAAACAGCAGACTCTTTATTGCTCTTTTTTTTTGTTAGAAAGTGGGCATAGCAGTGAGCACTGAGCGCTGAAGTACTGATATTGATCTCTCCCCCTCTCCTCTTTTGATCAAAGATCAATGATTTATAGATGCAGCTCCATTGACCAAATCATCACTTCTCTTACTTTAACAGCCTAGCACCGAAAGGGAGGTTGTCATCTTGCAAGGAGTGGGGGAGAAATGGGAGAAACCTCATGATTCTGTCCAAAGCTAATGGGAGCATGGGAGCACTGTCAACCCGTGATAACTTCTTCTTTTTTTTTTTTTTTATTATCATTATTATTTTTCAAATGGAACTTAACTGAATTTTTTATTTTTTTATTTTTTTATTTTTGGTGCAAATGGGCCGAAATGTGACTGACCTTCTTTTATTTATATATATATATATATATATATATATATATATATATATATATATAGAAGAAGTGTGGGTTGTAATGTATTAGACCCTTTTTTTTTAAAAAAAAAACAAAACCAAAACTAATAAGAAATAGAATGGGCTGGACTTGTGTTTTGCAAAATGGGCTGAAATTATTATTATTATTTTTTTTATATTTTGGAATGGGCAAATAATAACAAAATGAATCTAAAAATGTCATTTTTCATGAGCCGGACAAAATTGAGTGTTCACAGTTGCCCCTCTTTACTTGTTTTTTACTAGAGAATATTGAAAACTGTAGTTTTTGATATTTCTTTTGTAAGGAACAAGTAAAGATATGAACACATATTTTGTCCGATCATATATGACGCATGATGATGATGAATGCATGGTGACAAAAAAAGCTCTAGTGGATACTGATGAAGAATGAATGATGTTATGGTGTCAATGCGAAATGGTGCATGATTTCAATGACAGCATGATGAACGTCGAATGCATGATGGCCATGTAAGATGTTCTAATTGGATTATGCTAAATGGCTAATGCGCATGATAATGAATGCATGATGATAAGTGTATGATTGTGAGTAAATGCATAGTGCCAATGCTGAAAACTTTTATGGATGTACAGACAATAAATGACAATGCAAAAAGTGGTTAAACAATTTCATGAAGAGAATGAATACATGACGTCGATGCTTTTAATAGATGATGCCGAATGATCTCATGATGAATGCACATTGCTAATGTCAAGTAAGGAATGAAACCTATATGAACCTTAGATGCATGCAAAATCTGATAGAAACTGGAAGAGAATAAGGACATCAAAAACTTGTGAATGTGGAATGCGTGTGAGATGTGAAGTGCGTGAAAATGAGAAAGTGAATGTGAAGGCAATGAAAGTGAGTGTGAAAACAATGATAGCCTGTAAAATGTGAAAATTTAAAATCTGTGAAAACATGTAAATGTGAAAGCAAGTAAGAGTGGAAGCAAGTGAAAGTTTGTAAAAGCAAGTAAAAATCTGTGAAAGCAAATAAATGTCTGTGAAAGCATGTAAAAGTCTGTGAAAGCACGTAAAAGTCTGTGAAAGCACGTAAAAGTCTGTGAAAGCAGTAAATGTCTGTGAAAACAGTAAAAATCTGTGAAAGCAATTAAAATTTTGTGAAAGCAGTAAATGTCTGTGAAAGCAAATAAATGTCTGTGAAAGCAAATAAGTGTCTGTGAAAGCTATAAATGTATGGTGAAAGCATGCAAACATGAACTTTAAAGACTTGTGAAATGTAAACTTGTGAAGTTGAATATATGTGAAAAACAACTATTAATGTAGGGTTGACAATTTGATTAAATGATGATGCGGAATTAGGGTGACGATGAATGAATCATGCAAAATTGGTATTTTGATGGCATAAATGACATGAAACTAATGTGAATCAGTAAATGAATTGATGAAAAATTGATATGTAGATTATATGATGAGTGAATTGCTGCAAACTTGATGTAAGAATGAAAATGTCTCAAAACTAAAAATTGCCCCGGTTTGAGGCGTCTTTGCATTGTCCTTCAAGAAAGCTTTTGTTTCTCTCAAAATGAGTTGATTCTTCATCTAAGCAACTTTATGAACTACTTCATTGCAGTTTTAAACACATATTCCACTGGTGACGTTTCAATGTGTCTTTTCCGCCTCATATTATTAGTTTTCCCACTTTTGTTTCAATCGGTCCACCGACATCTACATCCATGTCATTGCCTTTGAATCTCGACTGAGCGAGTCGCTCCTTTTCCTTTGGACAGTCAATCCTGAATCCTCTGTTTGACTTATTGTTTCGGAGTTTTGTTAGCAAATTAATCACTTATTGTACTTCAATTTTAAAATTTTAACATTATGATTATGAATGACTTCAAAATAGAATAAAGAGACAAAGATTTGATAGGAGAAAATAAATAAAGACACTGAGGAAGAGAAAGATGACTTTATTGGATTTCAAACTGGAAAGTATTTTACAGTATTTCACCAACTGTTAAAAGATAAGGAAGGAAGAAAGACAAGACCGGTAGTGCTGCTTTCATATGCTCAACCCATTTTGCTGATTCATTGGTTACACCGAACTTGACTTCCTGACAATAAGTGCAATCCTTCATTGTGTTTAACAATATACCATGACCCGCCAACATTCAAATTGCCCCCGTGTCAAATTCATTCACCATTGCATAAGCTGCATTTTTCGAGTTTTCAACCCAGTTCTCATCCATTTTGTGCTCTAATTTTTGCCTAGGTCGCTCTTCCGGGTTTTCGACCTAGCGAGCATTTCTTTTCCTTTTTTTTTTTTTTGTGTGTGCTCTAATTTTTGCCTAGGTCGCCCTTTCGGGTTTTCGGCCTAGCGAGCGCTTTTTTTTTTTTTATGTGTGCTCTAATTTTTGCCTAGGCTGCCCTTTCAGGTTTTCGACCTAGCGAGCCCTCTTCTTTTTTAATCTTTAAGCGAAATATTTCTTTACAGCATCTGAATTGATTGGTTTAGCAAGTACTTGGCCTTCCATATCAGTCAAGATCAAAGCTCCTCCAGAAAAAGCCTCTTTAACAATGTAGGGGCCTTCATGCGTGGGTGCCCATTTGCCCCTGTTATCTTCTTGATTCGGCAAAGTTTTCTTCAGAACAAGATCACCTGGTTGAAATGTTCTAGGACGAACATTCTTATTAAATGCTTTAGCCATCCTTTTCTGGTACAACTGGCCATGGCAGACAGCGTTTAGCCGTTTCTCTTCAAGTATGTTCAATTGATCATATCTCGTTTTGACCCATTCGGCTTCCTCCAATTCAGCCTCCGCCAAGACTCTTAAAGATGGGATTTCCACTTCAATGGGTGTTACTGCCTCCATCCCGTACACTAGTGAATACGGAGTTGCCCCAGTTGAGGATCTGACAGAAGTACGATAAGCGTGTAATGCATAAGGTAGCATATCACTCCAATCCTTGTAGGTGACCACCATCTTCCCCAAGATCTTCTTGATGTTTTTGTTTGCTGCTTCTACTGCCCCATTCATCTTTGGTCGATAAGGAACCGAATTGTGATGCTTGATCTTGAACTTTTCACACAGTTTTTGTACTTCTGCATTGTTGAAATTAGTCGCATTGTCTGTGATGAGTCTTTCTGGTAACCCATACCTACTGATGATATTGCTCTTCAGAAACTTCACAACCACTTTTCGTGTTACATTAGCATAAGAAGCAGCCTCAACCCATTTAGTGAAGTAATCAATGGCCACTAAAATGAATCGATGACCATTAGATGCTTTAGGATTAATGGGTCCAATGATGTCCATGCCCCACATTGAGAATGGCCAGGGCGATGTAAGAGTGTTCAATGGCACAGGAGGAGAATGGATTCGATCAGCATAGATTTGGCATTTATGGCACTTTCTGACGAAATCTATGCAATCTTTCTCCATAGTGAGCCAATAGTATCCCTGTCTGAGGATCTGTCGAGATAATGTGTGTCCATTAGCATGGGTTCCACAAACACCCTCATGGACTTCTGATATGATGGAGTTAGCTTCTGCAGCGTCCATACACCTTAATAAGACTCCGTCATAGTTCCTTTTATATAACACATCACCTGAGATGAAGAATGACATTGACAGTCGTTTGAGTGTCTTTCTGTCATTCTCGTTTGCTACTGCTGGATATTCTTTCGCCTTGATGAACCTCTTGATGTCATAGAACCATGGCCGACCATCAGGCTCTTCTTCAATGTTAGAGCAGTATGCCGGCTCTCTTCTAACAGCTACTTGCAAAGGTCTTACTTCCACCTCTAAATCAAGCTTGGTCATCACAGCCAAGGTAGCTAAAGCATCGGCAAACTGATTCTGTTCACGAGGTAAGTAATGGAAACTGACATTCTTGAACTCATCTTTCAAACTCACGAGGTGTTCATAATACGACAACAACCTGTGCTCCTTGACTCGCCATTCTCCATTAACTTGAAAAATGATTAAGGCTGAATCCCCATAGACTTCCAGATATTCCACTCCAAGGGATATCGCTGCTTTTAGGCCTGTTATACATGCTTCATATTCAGCTGTGTTATTGGTACAATCGAATGCCAGTTTGACAGCGATTGGGAATTGCTTTCCATCGGGGGACACTAAAACTGCTCCAACTCCATTCCCGTGAATATTAACAGCACCATCAAAGTACATTTTCCACATTAGGTCTCCTTCTTCCCTGCTTCTGCCATCCTCCTCTACAGCTGCTAAGATATCTTCATCAGGAAGTTCAAGTTCTATTGGTTGATATTCATCTAGTGGATTCTCGGCTAAGTGGTCTGCTATCACACTTCCTTTTATAGATTTTCTGGTCACATATTTGATGTCAAATTCTGCTAGAGCCACTTGCCATTTGGACATTCTCAGGGATATATGCGGGCTTTCAAAGATGTATTTCATGGGATCTACCCTTGATATAAGTAAAGTTGTATAGTGGAGCATGTACTGTCGTAACCTCCTTGCCGTCCATACTAGTGCACAAGAAGTCTTTTCAATAGCCAGATACCTAGACTCGCAATCATTGAATTTCTTGCTCAGGTAGTAAATGGCTTGCTCCTTTCGACCGGACTCATCATGCTGTCCTAACACTGCTCCCATAGACTGGTGCAACACTGTGAAGTAGATATCAATGGTCGTCCTGGTGTGGGTGGAACCAGGAGAGGTGGGTTTAACAAATAGTTCTTGATTTTGTCAAAGGCTTCTTGACATCTATCATCCCATCTATTCGGGTTGTTCTTCCTCAATAGTTTGAATATCGGCTCACAGGTGTAAGTCAAATTGGAGATGAATCTCGCTATGTAATTTAGACGACCCAAGAAACCTCGAACTTCCTTCTCTGTCTTGGGTGCTGGCATACTTTGGATGGCTTTAACTTTGTCTGGGTCGACCTCAATGCCTTTCTTGTTAACAATGAACCCTAGCAATTTTCCCGTGGATGCTCCAAAGGTGCATTTTGCTGGGTTTAATCGAAGCTTGTAAATCCTCAGCCTTTCAAATAACTTTCTGAGTACAGCAACATGACTTTCTCCTTCTTGTGACTTTGCTACCATATCATCGACATACACCTCTAGTTCCTTGTGGATCATGTCATGGAAAAAGGGTTACCATTGCTCGCTGGTAGGTTGCCCCAGCATTCTTCAACCCGAACGGCATCACTCGATAGCAAAATACTCCCCACTGAGTGATGAATGATGTCTTTTCTTTGTCTTCTTCTGCCATCAAGATCTGATTGTATCCTGAATAACCATCCATAAAGGAGAATCGGTGGCTTCTTGCTGTGCTGTCGACTAGGACGTCTATATGGGGTAGGGGAAAATTGTCCTTTGGGCTTGCTTTGTTTAAATCTCGATAGTCCACACACATTCTAACCTTTCCATCTTTCTTCGGCACAGGTACTATGTTGGCTATCCATTTCGGGTATAGTGGGACCTCTACAAAGCCTACATCGAGTTGCTTTTTGACTTCTTCTTTGATCTTAAGTGACATTTCTGGACTCATTCTTCGCAATTTCTGCCGTTTAGGTTCTATTCCCTCAATCAATGGGATTCTATGAGCCACTATATCCGGGTCTAAACCAGGCATATCTTTGTAAGACCAAGCAAAAATATCTATGAATTCACGGAACAGTGCAATCATTTCTTCCCTTTCTGGGTTGTCAACTATTTTCACCTCTTTCTTATCCTCGTCAGTCCCCAAATTCACAGTTTCTACAATCTCATCATGTGGATTTATCCCCTTTTCCATTGAATTTATGATCTTGGCAAATTGTAGGCACAACTCAGGATCTTCATCTTGTTCATTTTCATTCAAATCCGTTGTAACGCAAGAATCAGTTAGTGAGTTTTCACAATCATTTGCACAAAACAGAGATTCTGAAGGAGATGAGTCCCTGGAATTGAGATGAGACTCGGAATAAATAAAAGGAAAAAAGATAAATGTAAAGAAGAAAATAACAAAAGGAGAATGGAAAGAAAAACCATGCATAATCGTCTTTTATTTAATTAAAAAGGAAGTACAACAAAGGCAACCAAAGCGTCCATTACTCATGATACAACAAATCATCAAAGACACGTAATCCCAATTGTCCAATGGTTCACAACTCGGGTAGATCAGCCGAGGCATTTCTTTGACTCTTTCTGGAGTACTAGCAGCTCCAGCTCCTTCAATCATCACCACTGCTGCAGGTGTGGGAAATGTATCCCTGATATGCGGGATCTTCTGCTTGATAAGCTCACAAGATGGTAGTTCTCCCGTGACTTCATACCCCAGGCCAAGTTTCCCAGGATTGTCTTGGAGGGAGATTGGATCCTTGATTCCTTGCAACTGTCTTCCTAACCCCTTGCCTTCCTCGAATCCACTCTTCTGCATTATTCTAGCAGCGACTGGAAGTTTGTCACCTCTTCGTTCTATTGGTTCAAATATCTCAAGATTTTGAAATGAGACCTCGAGAGTGTCTTCAGCACAGTTGATGTATGGTACCGCTACTGGTTTAGTCACCATGACTCCTCTTCTCCTTTTCTTTGTAATGAGTTTTCTGGAATCTATGAATTTCACCCTCTGATGAAGAGTGGAGGGGACAGCACTTGCTTCATGGATCCAGGGTCTTCCTAACAGCATTGTGTACCCAGGTTCAATGTCCATCACCTGGAATCTAGTCAGGAACGTTGTCGGCCCGATTTCTAGCTGGAGGTCAATGGTACCTGTGATTTCTCTCACCGATCCATCAAATGCTTTGACAATTGTCTCGCTTGGTTCAATTATAGAAGGATCGATTGGTAGTTGCTGCAGAGTAGAGTAAGGGAGCACGTTGAAAGCTGAACCTCCATCAATCAATACTTTGGCGATATTGCAACCCTGGCATTTCAGGGTTATGTGGAGCGCCTTCGGGCGTCCCACTGCATGAGGAAAAACTTCATCCTCCTTAAAGGTGATGGTGTTAGTGGTTCTGATTGCCCCTACAATCCCTTCAACTCTGTCTGGGGTCACATCCTTAGGTACATATGCTTGATCCAGCACTTTCTTGATTGCGTTGCGATGAGCTTCTGAAGCTAAGATTAATGAATAAAGTGAGATTTGCTTTGGTGTTTTCTTCAGTTGATCCACCACATCATACTCGCTTTGTTTCATTATTTTCAAAAATTCTTCTTCCTCGTCTTCGTGGCCTTTTCCTTTGCTTTCGGGTATTACTCGGGAGTCTTTCAATAGCTTCCCGGGAGTATAACACCTACCACTCTGAGTGATCCCTCCTACTCCTATGACATTTGTTATGGATTCTGATGCAAGGGATTTTGAGCATATTTCACTATCAGGCTTTTCATTTGCTTTTGGTTGATCAAAGCCGCAAGATAAGGAGGCAAACTTGACACCTTGAAAACAGGTACTGCATCCTGTTTAGGGGATGTGACTCTAGACATTGCCGAATAGGGTTCAATGACAGTTTCATAATTCCATGGAACTGTATGATCACTTTCATATGGAAATGCCTTAGGCACCTTGAAGGCAGTCTTTGGTTCACGGTTGTAGATTTTAAACAAAGTGCGCGGTGGATCATATTAATACTTTGTTTTATCCCCTTTTGTATCTCAAGAACCCCCAGCTTGATCATCTTTTCAATATAGAGTTTTAGCTCTGGACATTCTTCTATATGGTGTTTCTTTCCGGAACATTCACAGAATAAATCACTTTCGTCCCCATTCACTGTTCTTTTTCCTTTCTTTCCCTCGGCTTCTATCTCATAACCAGCCTTTTGCAAGGCTTCCAGAATCTGTTTTATTGGGAGTCTGACATTCCTTACCCCCTGATTTGCTTGATCCTCACAAATAGAATTCACTTGTCCTCCACCATGATTAGGGAACGAGTTGTTCCTTATGTGTGGTCTTGGTTCTTCTTCCAGCTTAATGGCACCGCGATCAATTAAGCGCCATACAGCACTCCTGAAACCATAACAATCTTCAACCGAATGCCCTGGAGAATTGGAATGGTAATCACATGTCTGGTTTGGATTGTACCACCGAGGATATGGGGGCACGAAGGTCTTCCCAGGACGCGGGGCTAGCAAGTTGTCTCCACACAAGCATTTGAATAGTTCGGCATTGCTCATATGGAAATCAGTAGCAGTCGGTTTTACTGTTGGAGGTTTGTTGGTAGATGTGAATGGTGGGGTTGTTGTGAAGGGGTTGGTTACTGGCGAGTCGTAGGTTGTGTTTGGTGGGGTGCAGGTGCTATTGGAGTATAAGGTCGTGGATGGGAAACATGATTAATCTGGTGCGGTTGAGGTACATATGGTGTTTGGGTTGGAATAGTTCTTGGAGGCGGGCGTGGGTAAGACGGGAGTTCTATATGTGGGTAAGATGGGTATTGGTTTGGCCGAGAAGTGAATTGATGAGATTGTTGGTGGATGTAATTGACAGCGTTCTCCTTTTTCTTGAACTGGGAGTTTTTCTTGTATTCACTTGTTTCCCCTGTTACCAACTCGACCTTCCCTTCTTGGATATTGGTTTCGATCCTTTCTCCTATCTCAACCAAATCCACGAACTCTTTCACATGAGTCCCGAGCATATTTTTGAAGAATGGACCTTCCAGTGTGCGAATGAAGTAAGAGCACATTTCCTGCTCTAACATCGGTGGAACAACCCTCCCGGCCATGGCTCTCCATCTCTGGGTATATTCCTTGAAAGATTCGTTCACCTTCTTTCTCATCCCTTTCAGCTGATCTCTGGTGGGAGCAGCGTTCAAATTGAATTTGTACTGGTTGGTGAAAGCTTGAGCTAAATCCTCCCAGCATCTAATTTGTGCTCGATCCATCTGCATATACCATTCCCATGCAGCTCCTTCCAAGCTCTCAGGGAAAAAACTGATCAGGAAGTTTTCATCTTTGGACCACATTCCCATCTTCGTACAGTACATCCGTAAATGCATAAGGGGATTGGTGCTTCCATCAAATTTGATGAGTTCGGGCATCTTGAAGTCCTTTGGAATGATCACGCTCGGCGCTAAACACAGATCGTTGATACTCATTGAACCATATGGGCTAGGTCCACGTAGCATTCGGAACTGCTCTTGCATGCTTTCTTGCAGTTCCTGTTTGAGTTTTATTCATTCTGCTTCCTTATCCACGTTTTTATGGGAGGCCGCATTGTTAGCATCGTTGTGCGGAGTTCCGTTGTTGTCATTCTCTTCCGAATCATATCCTGGTCGCTCAACATTTTCCTCGTTTTCTTTGGCCGTATTCACCGTGTCAATGATGAATTTCTTGAATTCTGATCCGAATATGGATTTGATCATGCCTTTGAGCTCATCAATTTCTTGAATTAGATCCCTTTCTTGGTTATCACCTTCTGTAGCCATAGCCTTTTTCTTGTCTTTACTCTTTTCACTTTTCTTCTTCTCAATTTTCTCCTTCTCAATTCTGGATCGTAGTTCGTACGGCTCTCTAGCCGGCACACTACTATTGGACAAAGCTTTCTTTGAAGGAGCAATGTTTAAAGACCCGGTTTCGCAAAAACAAAAGGTAAGTAAAAGAAATATAAAAGATTAAAAAAAATCCTTTGATGGTGAGGAATAAAATCTATATTTAACAGCGATGAACTTGACTCATATCCTGTTCAGAGGACGTATTGTCCATAAGACAGGGCGTGTGACGTTCAAAAAGAGTATAGGGAAATATCATTCCACAATATACTTTGTTAGGAGCACACTAGCAATGTAAAGCTTGATCTTCCTTCTTACATTCTACGAGAAGGAAAAATTTCCTATAAGGCGAAATGTAATTGACAAAATATCTAAGGGTGATTTTGCTCCACGATAGTTACTGTCTTGCACATTTATTCGAAGAGAAGTAGAGAAAATCGAAGGATGAATTTATTTCATTCACTCAAAAGTGCAATTACATCATAATTGAGTCAAGAGTAGACATTTTCTTTCTCTTAAGACCTCTAACAAGACCCCTACTCATGTCTATGAATTCATTCACTTCACCAGGCAAATGAACCTTGAGATTCTTTTTGAATTTCTTTTTCTGCCCTCTCAAAATGGTAGATAAACTTTGGAATATGATGGTCTATTTCCTCAGTCAATCTTGCATGTTTTTCTTTCCACATTTCAGCTTTCATTGCCCAGTCACCAGCTTGCTTCTTCCAAAATCTACCCGCATCCTCTGTATGGTGAAGTCGATCTCGACATTGCATAAAGCGAGCCCATTCTTGGTCACATTCTTCCTTAGCTTGTGTTAAACACGCATTTAACTTTTCTATCTTCAGCTCTAACTCTTCTTTTTCCTTTTGCATTTCGACTTCCAATTCTTCCTTCATTTGTTTTCCTTGATCAAGCTTGTTTTTCAATTCTTCGTTTGCTTTATCCAGTTGGCTAATATGTTTCACAAATCTATTCTTCTCATCAGCCATCTTCTTAATCTTCTTTTCAAAGTGCTGGGTCCTTTGTCTTTCTCTTTCTCGATCAGGGACATCAGCAAGCTCGTCTTTCAGTTGCTCAATCAGCTTCTCTTTCTTTTCACAATGACTTCGTGTGATAACAACTTCTAGCTCTGCTGCTTGTTTTTGCTGTTCCAGAAGCTTCATCTGTGCTTTCATGACCTCTATTTGTTCAACTAACTGATGATCATTTCCTTTTTTGTGAGGAGAGCTAGGGACACTTTGAAGTACCTTTCTTGCCTCTCTCCATGTAACATACTCACGGGTACTGATTACAAGTGGTTTACCTAACTCATCTCTGCCTGCTATGTGGACATCCCTCCATGCTTCTTTGACTTCTCGTGATAACATCTTAGTGTGTTCTCCTTCTCTATACCAGAAGCAAAGTCCTCCAAGTTGCTCTTCTCGTGGTTTCTTTTGTGTCCAACAAAGTCGCTCGAGAGCTATTGTCGGCGTGTATGATATGCAACCCCTTGGACCCATTAGTGGTACATTCTAAAATTTTCCACAGCTAATAATGATATCGCCTCTCTGATGCTCGTACCATGGACAAACCCATTTGAATGACTGCTCCTTTATGTTATCAAATTCAGCCCTCCATTCATGGACTTCTCTTGGCTTGGTTGGAATACGATGAAAGCTTCTTAATGGATCTGAGATATTTCTGATGTGATTTCCTGCATACATGTGTGTAATGATCCACACGTATAAGAGATGTAGACAACATCGTAGCTTCCCTTTTTGTTTCTGTTGGCAGAAGTTTAAGGTCAAGAATGTTTCAGCTAACACAGCAGGAACTGGATTTCTTCGTTTATTTTCTACAGCAAAGAAAACATCCATAGCAGCTTGATCAATTATATCTGGAGCAGAAGGAAATAATACCAACCCATAGATAGCAAATGCCAATACTCTTGAAAAAGTAGCCCATTCTTTTTTATGCCCCAAGTCTTTTAAACGATCTTCCGCGAATGCTTTAGTCACCCCTTTTGAATCTGCATGCCCCGTTAGCTTCACTCGAGTCATCGGTACCCCTAGTAATTCTTCGAATTGCTCTACTATCTTTACATCTGAAGAGGGTTGTTCTAGATGAAAATAAATAGAGGTACTTTTCTTCATTGGTAATTTTAACATGCAAGCATATTCTTCAATGGTAGGAGTGATGTCGATGCTTGGCAGTTCAAAACATCTCAAGACGGGACTCCAATATTGAGCTAGAGCATTGATGGCAGAAGTTTCCACTGATATGAGTAACAGATCTAAAATAGACCCATACTTGTTTGAGAAAGCTCTTCTATCTTCATTAGGTAAGAACTGACTCAACTTATATAACTTTTCTAGAGAACTGGTATTTCCCATCACATTGAAGTGCTTCTTTGAGCTGGATACATTGCTAGTGTGTTGTGCTCCTTCCATCATTTACTGTCAAATATGATGTTATCCCTCTGCCACCAACAGATTTTTCAAAGAAGGAAGAAAAATAAATGAGATGCATGTCATGAATAAAAATAAATATGTATGTTGGATGAAGAGAATGCATGTGACATGAATAAGTGCGATTAAAACGTGATTGTTATTTTTCATGTTTGAAAAGTAAATATGCTTGATGAGAAAAGTGCATGTGTTATGCATGATTACAATATGCATTATTTATGCAAAAAGAAAAAAGAGAAAAAAATAATAATAATTATGCATGTTATAATGTCTATGTTAAAAGCTGTTTACAATGTATGATGCATGATAAAAGAGGGAAACAATCTGCTCCCTTGTGTCCTAACAGGGTGAGACTTAATGTTTGATGGTTCTACGGTCGACCCTATTTGAGATTAGCCAACTAAGGTCTCTAGTAGTGCACAACTTTTGGATGGATCTAGACCCCTTAAAAGATTATGGTCCTCAAGTTGCCTTTATCAATAAGATAAAGACCCAGATCCATGAGTCAAACCACAGGGACATGAAAGTCACAATATGGCTGTCCATAGTTCTAGTAACAACCTGAGCGGTGAGTCAACGACTGTCAGGGAAGCATAAGCCTCACAATAACAACGTCGAAACCCCTTCTTGTCCTATGGCTTTCCAAGGCTCGGGTATAGAGCCCAAATAGTGTGTGAGGACAGTGATAGTGCAAGTGTGTGAAGGGAGCATACAAACCTTATAATCCTAAAACTATCCTTTCCTGAAAGGAAAACATAACAGAGCAATATATATTCAAACAACACAATTAACTATCCTAAGGTTCCAGAAAATAAAATAAAGTCTTCTATCCTATGGTTCCAAATATATACAAATTAAAAATAAAATTCTTCTACCCTAATGTTTGAATAAGAAATATTTATAAGCATAATTAAATCAATCGATATTTACAAAAACAAAATAAAATATTTACAAAAATAAAACAAATGTAAATAAACCAATATTTACAAAAAAGATTTGAATATTTACAAGTAAAATAAAGCAATATTTAAAAGTAAATAGTTAAATAAGATGAAATATTCACAAAAGTACAAAAATATAAGTCAATATTTACAGAAAGGAAAATAAAATATTTACAACAATAAAACAAATATCTCTCAAGGGGAAAAATAAATATAATAAGGTTATAATTATCTGCATAATCAACTCTAACAGGCTTGACTCTCTAGCTTCCCCAGTGGAGTCGCCAAGCTGTCACAACGTACCCGGAGGGCGTCGCAACACAAATGACAACATTGATTTGAAAATGAATTGGGAGTCGCCACCAATTTTAATTATGGTTAAAATTGGAAAACCTGTAATTTGTAAAATGGTCTTTTAAGAGTTTTGAGTCCGGGAGTCTGATTATGATTAGAGAAGGGTGGAAACTTAATCCCACTGCACCTCTAATACATCCGTGTAAATACGGTTACCCTAGAGTTTATTATGCAAATTAATTATAACTTTAAAATATTTATTTTCCCCAAAATGTAATTATATATTTGTAAAAATAAAGCTGGAATTAGTAATTATACCTACAAAAATAAAGATAAAATCAATAATTAAATATTTACAAAAAATAGAGATAAAATTAAAATCAGTAATTATATTTAAAAGTGATAATTATATATTTTAAAAAATAAAGTTAAGACATAATTATGTGAAGAAAATGAAATGAAACAAAATAAACTGAATAAAATAAAATAAGTAAGTCAAAGGAAAATTAATATAAAAACATAATTCAATAAAAATTAATTTTGGTTTGATAGTTGTAGACTCTGGCAAGCGTATCCTCTGGTGCAATGAGGAACTCAAAACCACGTCGTTCTGTAGAAAATTTTTCTGTGTCAATGTGTTTCAAATTAAAAGAACATGTAAAAATATATTGGTTGGTTGATTTTAATTTTGAAAATGATCTCTATGAAAGAAAATTAAATCCAGTCCTACACAAAGCTTAGGATAGTGTGAACTATACAATAAACTCTTACATTCTTGTGAAACTTGAGGATGATAATTCATACATCAACATCACAAGTTGTTGCATGGACCAAAATGTTTTTACATTTTTATTATTTTTATTTTATTTTATTTATTTATTTTTATTTTTATCAAAATCCTAACTATATACAATGGTCCTCAACAAAATAGGTCAAAGAAAAGTTTAGCCCAAATAAAAAGAAGCTCTAATCCTAAAGCCCATAACGTAAAAAAAAACAATGGTCAAAATAAATAAAAAGAACATACCAGAATTTGTTAAAAAAACAAAGTCCAAACACTTAAGCCCAACTGGAATAAAACAACACTAAAACAATAAATTTAATTCCTTTAACCTATTCCCCACCCCTCCCAACACACACACACGAGCACATTGAGAGAAAGAGAGAGAGAGAAAGCAAAGACGCAGATAGAGAGAAAGAGAGAAGACGAGGCGGAGGAAAAGGGGAGAGGAGGTTGCGGGTTCGTCGACGGGACTGGCTGAGAGGGCTAGGTGCGATCGCGGCCAGCTTGCGCGCGATCGCTCCGCGAAGGAGCAGCTCGGTCCGAGGAGGCGTCGTACTTCGCGACGTCTGGGAGTGGCGGTTCTGGTTCGGTCGCGGGGAAAGGGAAGCTGCAGCGACGGCGGTGATGCATGGAGGAAGTAGCGCGGCCTGTCGGTGACTTAGGAGGTGCTGGCTGGGAGGGGGGTCGCATCGGTTGAGGGGAGTGGAGCAGTGGTGGCGCGCGGTTGGGAAAGGGAAGGGCGATTCGCGATGGTGGGCTGAACGGTATGGCACGATGGGGCTTGTGAGAGGAGGGAGGCGCGGTTGGGAAAGGGAAGGGCGATTCGCGATGGTGGGCTGAACGGTATGGCACGATGGGGCTTGTGAGAGGAGGGAGAGGCGCGGCCAAGGCTGAGCAGGGGAAGAATACGGCGGTGGTATCGTCACTGTGAATAGGGTCGTCACCACCCTTTGTTTCTCACATCCCCTCTTCTCTTTTATTTACTTTTGAAAATATTGATATGGACTGTTTTGACTGGGTTTGGATGCTAAGAACGTATTTGATTCTCCTATTAGGATTGTTTGCTATGAATGAGTTCATGGTAGTAGTGGCTAGAAAATTATTGATGGCATTGTGAGGTTGTGTTTGATATTGTTGGTTATGGCTGATGATTTTTTTTTTTTTTGTGGAAAAGAAAATAATACAACTCTGGTGTGTATGTGTGTGATTTGGATTTATGATTTTCTATGTATGAGGAATGAAGACTCAGTAAATAGAACCAATAATATGTACCAATAACTCTGTCCTCCCTCTGTTTCAATTTGATAAGCTCTTCAACCTCTTAACTTTTCACTTCTCTTTAAAAAAAAACCGCAGACTCTTTATTGCTCTTTTTTTTTGTTAGAAAGTGGGCATAGCAGTGAGCACTGAGCGCTGAAGTACTGATATTGATCTCTCCCCTTCTCCTCTTTTGATCAAAGATCAATGATTTATAGATGTAGCTCCATTGACCAAATCATCACTTCTCTTACTTTAACAGCCTAGCACCGAAAGGGAGGTTGTCATCTTGCAAGGAGTGGGGGAGAAATGGGAGAAACCTCATGATTCTGTCCAAAGCTAATGGGAGCATGGGAGCACTGTCAACCCGTGATAACTTCTTCTTCTTTTTTTTATTTATTATCATTATTATTTTTCAAATGGAACTTAACTGAATTTTTTATTTTTTTATTTTTGGTGCAAATGGGCCGAAATGTGACTGACCTTCTTTTATTTATTTATATATATATATATATATATATATATATATATATATATATATATATATATATATATAGAAGAAGTGTGGGTTGTAATGTATCAGACCCCTTTTTTTTTTAAAAAAAACAAAACCAAAACTAATAAGAAATAGAATGGGCTGGACTTGTGTTTTGCAAAATGGGCTGAATTTATTATTATTATTATTTTTATATATTTTGGAATGGGCAAATAATAATAAAACGAATCTAAAAATGTCATTTTTCATGAGCCGGACAAAATTGAGTGTTCACAGGCACTATAGAGCAAATTTTAATGACGCCAAAAGCCTAAAGCCCAGAAAATTAAACAATGATAACCACACAATTATAATTTTTTTTTGGTTACAACCACACAATTATAATTGAATGCTCAAAACATGAAAGTTACCTAAAATGCTAGATATAGTCATGGAGGGGATGAATCTGTGATTCAGGCTCACAATGTTGACGGAAAAAAAATGTACATGGTCGTAATGGTCTGATTTCTTGAGCCCACAACGTATTAGAGTAGCACTAAAGAGTTGAGGCAACTAGCAAGTTTCTTCCCAAAAGAGTAAGAGGGTTGAGGCAAGAAATTTTCTGGGCTGAGACTGATATGAGTCAATGAAAAACGTATTAGGCCTTTTATTCATACCCCTTACATTGGGCTCCATCTTTTCTCCAGGTTCAACTATACATAACATATTGTGCTTTATATTTTGGAACAGTATTGTGCACAGTGCACTTCCATTTGGGTTAAAACACATTAGACATAGTTACTTTTGTTACGTAATCGAGTACAATACCAAGCTCAAAGCCTACATCATTTGGGCTTAAGCCCAATATGAGAAGCAGCATCTGAAGAGCCCAAACCCGACCCACCTTAATCACTCTACAAAATCAGAACCCTAGTAGCTTACCCCTCCAATCCCTTCTCAGTTGTTGCAGGTCTTGCCGTTCGCATCCCTCAAGCGCCGCACAGAGAGAGAGAGAGAGAGGAAGCAGAATCGAGAATGGGACGCGTGAGAACCAAGACCGTGAAGAAGTCCTCTCGCCAAGTGATCGAGAGGTACTACTCCCGCATGACCCTCGACTTCCACACCAACAAGAAGGTTCTGGAAGAGGTGGCCCTCATCCCTTCCAAGAGGCTCCGCAACAAGATCGCCGGGTTCTCGACCCACCTCATGAAGCGAATCCAGAAGGGACCAGTGAGGGGCATCTCCCTGAAGCTTCAGGAGGAAGAGCGCGAGCGCCGCATGGACTTCGTCCCCGACGTCTCCGCCATCGACACCCAGAACATCGAGGTTGACAAGGAGACCATCGACATGCTCCAGGCACTCGGAATGTCCGACATCCCAGGTATCACCCAGGTCGACCCTGTTCCTGTCCAGCAGATCCCCTTTGGTCGCCCCGGTGGTTTCGGTGGTGCTCCTAGGAGGTATTAAATTTGTTACGCTTTGGGGTTTTAGGTTTTGCTTTTTTGGAGAAGAACAGGAACAGGATCATGTGTCGCTCGAACTTTGTGTTGGTTTTGTTTATTGTTTGGTGTCTTTGAATTGTACTGTGGTGACTTAATAGTTATATTTTGCGCGTTTATTTTGCAAT
The DNA here is from genome assembly GCA_031216105.1 of Dalbergia cultrata. Lineage (NCBI taxonomy): Eukaryota > Viridiplantae > Streptophyta > Magnoliopsida > Fabales > Fabaceae > Dalbergia > Dalbergia cultrata. The sequence goes on along the minus strand of CM062348.1, from coordinate 18,187,703 downwards.
TTGACGTTGTTGTTCCTATCTGAATTTTGTTTCAAGCGGATGAATATATTTGCGCGTAAAACTTGTTGACTTAAATGATATATAACTGGTAAGCTAGGTTTTGAGACAGAAATTGTGTAGCTGGCTTGTAAGGAATGCGTATAATTTATAGCGCTGTGTTCACCCTGGCTATGGGTTTCATTGCCTGTGCTGCTGCTAATCTGATCTGAAGCAGAAATACGGTGATGAAACTCTGAAATTAGAGTTAAAATATTGGGGGAAAATGATGATTCGTGTAGGGTCTGCTGCGTGCGTGTTATATCTAAATACTGAGAGATGCCAAAGTTTTACTTCAACCAAACCATAAGAGGATAATTTGTGAACCTTTTGAGTCATACCTGAAATCAAGTTCTTTGGAGCGTTCCTCTGCCTGTACCTAATATTTGACTGGTGAAAGGAGCAATTATACTGCTCTATTTGAGTTTTAATCTAATTTGTTGGGTTGGACAACGAATACATAGGGGTTGGGGTTCGCGTTCCCGGTTAGAATTAGTTGACTTGTGATGGGATTATAGTTTTCCGAAAACTGAGTTTGGATGAACTCGATCTTGTGATGCTATGATCAGAAGTAGAATTGTTGTAAGATGATTTATGCTATGATTCTTTTTTTTTCTGATAGGTAGGTTAAGTGCTTAATTTTGACCATTGATGATGTCAACCCAACGAAAAACTAAGATATTCTCATTTCGAGGTTTTTCATTAAAACTTAATTTGCAAAGAAAGCTTCTGTTAAACACGATTGAATTGCAGTGAAATTCAGTTTCCAGCCTTTTCTTTTTTAAAGAAAAATGTAGATTGAGAGGAAAGTTTGTCCCATTTTTGGTTGAGTGTACGTTTGGATTGGTGCTGAGAAGGAACACTCAAGTTTTGCGCATATCAAATTTTTTGTTTTCTGTAATTTAACATAAAAGTGATTATCGGAGCTATTCATCAGTTTTTACTCAAAATTAAAAATGGCTTAAAATAATCTGCTTTTAGTACTCAAATATAATATGAATGTATTCTATCAAAAGTGATTTTTTGGCTTGAAAAACTTTTTTTCTGTAAAAAAAAAAAAACCGAAACAAATGTATTATTTCTGCTAGGTGTTTGCAAAAGCAATTTTGCCTTCAACTTGAGATTTATCAAGAGTAATTCTATACCTGGAAAAAAGAAGTCATGATTGTTAATGTGCGTGCATTGTAGATAAATTATGTTAAAATTTGGGCTCATATATTGTATGAATATCCAAGGATTTGTTTCGTTTCTAGTTTAATTTTTCGTTTGCATGTTCTGTGTTTCTTGTGCTTAGAAATGGAAATAGAAAACATGAAAAATAAGAAATATACTACGTAAGGCCATGACCCCCTTTTTCCTGCTGGGAAATTTATTTGCTCCCATTCTTGTCGGGATAATTATTCTGTTTCTTATTGGAATTTTGAAGTTTTGTAGATATCTATGGGTTTATGCAATATATATATATATATGGGGATCCGTTTATATCAGATATAAGTCTTGTACAGTTACACCCTTAAATAGAAATTAAATTTCAATATTGAATTATGTGATATTACATTAACGATAAAATATGTTAAATTTTAGACAAATCGGATAACGATATGCATGTTTTCGTATTTTCAAAATCACATTATTTTTCAAAATAAAGTTGCGCAATTGTTAGCTCAAGAACTTTTGAGAAAGTTATAAGAGCTTAAATTTTAAATGACAATAAAGCAAATTTTTCTAAAATGTTTCATAGAAAGAACTAGTGAGTTGCTTGAGTTTCTTTAGTACTTAACATGAATTTTCTTATATACAAGAATTTTATTTCTTGACATATTTTTCATATCATCATGATTTAACAGGATAGAAATTTCATTCAAAGATATTTAAAAATATGAAAAATAACTCAGAAAATGAATTATAATATGTAAGAAACTTAAAAAAGTAAGTTGTAGTACCAAAAAGTGAAGCTAGGTCTTCAGAATCTAGTTCGTAACATCAAATAGTGGCATGACAACTCAAGAAAGTGTTCTCTTATGACAACACTTCATGAAGATTATCATCCATCTCAGAACGAAGCTCAAGTGGAGTATAAACAGCTCAAAAAGTGTAGAAGTGCATCAGAAACAATAGCACACATTAGAAATTACTTTGAGTCTTCAAAAACTAAAAGGAAATTTGAATTTAAATGAAGTGAAAGCCTCGAAAAGTTATGATTGTGACATATCAACTTTATACTTGAAAGTTCATCATCCCCAATAAAGTCTTTACAAAAAGAGAAGTTCAAAAATCACATTATATGTGAAAGAGAGTTTTTGAAACTCTTTCAAAAATAAAGAATAATGGTTTTCTCTATTACAATAAATGTCACTAACACAGCTAAGCTCACATGCATAGAAGACAAAATTGTATGACACACAAAGATTGATCAACATATGTTATGAGGAGAAAAGATCAAGGGGGCAACGGTCTTATTCAAGTTTAGGTATAAAAGGAGAAAGCATTCAAATAAGGGAAAAAAAACTTTTGCATACAAGACTTTCAAGCATTTTTTTATACTTTCAGAAGTTATGTTCTAAATCTTTTTCAGTTTCTCAAGCGAAAATCTTCTTTCTTGCTATCATTAGCTAGCATTCTTCTTTAGAAGATTAGAAATAAGTCTCTCAAGTAAATTCCTTACACATTTCTTTATCTTAGGAAACTTGAGTGTATTTGTTGGAGTGATAACACCAAACTTATATATTTTGTAACTTGATCCAGTAATGATCAAAGTGAAATTAGCTTTGAGAGGCTAAAATCAAAACTATTTATGAGTGGGGATTGACTGTACAAATTGCTCATTGAAAAATAGCTTGAGAAAACTAGTAAAACAAAAAATTTGAGTTTCTCGTATAAGAGAAAAAAATTGATAATGTAACTCAACAGCTTTAGTTGACAACTAGATGTAGGCAAAGTTGGCCAAGCACATATAAAATCATCTGTGTGATATCCTTATCTCTCTGTCTCATTTAATTGTTGTGTGTTCTTATTTATAGTTGTGTGCCATATTAAAACTGAATTAACATCTTTCTGAAGGCTTTTTCTTAAGCTTTTGGACACTTCATAAAGTCACTTTCTGAAGTTAACTAACTCGTGTTTTTTCACTGCCTTCAAGTATAAACACTTGATAGATTTTGTTTTAGTTTATGAAAGTAAAAAGTTTTTGAAAATATGATTCAACCGTCATTCTCATTCTATCTCTTCATCTACAATGATGAATTATTAAATCATTTTCAAATTGTATGAAATTTGATATATTTGATTTACAAGGTAAGAATTTTGAATTCAACAGTTGAACTGATAAAATTTTATACCCATAAAATGTTATTGAAAGGTGTAAATATACTAAGACTATATAGTATAAATGGATCCCAATTATATATATATATTCTTAAATATGGATAAAGTATGCCTAATATTTATAACTTGTTAAACATTATTAATTATTAATACAATATTATTCAAATTAACAATGAACTTATGTAGAAAATTTGGTAAGTTACAATTATAAATATTTGGTCAATGGTGAAAATGTCGTAATAGAACTTAACGGATCTTCATGTTTATGTGATGTTATAATGATTCGGATAATCCTTACTTACATGTAACCATAGTTTTCAAACTTGACTAAGGCTCGACCGTTTTAGTGCAGAACCAGCTTGATCAAATAACCGAACAGGACCAGGTTAATGAGTTTTAAAACGGTTACATGCATAGTTTGAAAGCAGTCAGGTCTTGGTCAACTTGACTAAACCTTTGTAACCGTGTAAATGAGTTTTTGACGTTTAAGAGGACTCTGATAATTTATCTATAAATAATTAACTTTCCAGTTAAACAATAGTTTAATTTTGATGCACTGAGTCAATTATTATAATTAATGTGATAATATATGATTTGATTATTATACACAATTAGAGTATAGAAATTAAATCTTAAACAATTTTAACAACCACCTTTTGTTTTTTAAAAAATTTTCTCTCATATCCAATGTGTGTCAGCCAATCAATGTGATTTAGTTTAGTTTCAATGTAGCATTTTTTTTTTTAAACAAAGGTATTTAGATTAAGAATACTTGATAGAGGGGATAGGGGAAGGGAAGGGGGAAATCAAAACAAGGGACCACCCACTCAGAGGTGCAGAAAACAACCACAATAACTAGACTAAAGGTTCAACCACTCAATCTACCTTTTCACAAGGTAAGGTTTTATAGATAATATAGTTTCTTTGAGTGTTTATTGTATGTGGACTCAGATTCTCATGTTATGAATATGATCATATTACATTAAAGATGAAGATAGATAAATAGGTCTTACATATTTTTAGAGAACTTCACTTATTTTTTGAGAATATATATATATATCTGTGTGTGTGTGTGTGTGTGTGTGTGTGTGTGTGATGACTCAAGTGATAAGAGATGATTTATTATGAGAGTATGAGGAATAAATTTAGGCTTAAAAAGTAAAAGTTGAACATTCTACAATATCTAGTCTTTTGTTACAAATCTAACTAAAAAAAATGAAATAAATAAAAATAAACTATAATAAGGTTTTTATTTTGGTATCCCAAGGATATCAGTATCCTTTTGAATCTAAAAGTTGTGATTTGATCATGAGTATTTAAAATATCAATTAATTTAGTTAGTGGAACACGTAGCAAATCTTCAGTTACAAGTTATTAAAAAGGTACCGATATCCATGAATTTATAGGGTATCGGAGAAATTCCCTGATAATAAATATTGTGAAATTTATACTTTTAGTAGTTATACATTCAAAAATAATTTTAAATATTATCTAAACAACATTTATTGGTCAAAATTATTTGTTACAATACAATAATGTTTTCAAATGTAAATAGCTTTACTAAAACCTTAATTTTACCTAAAAATCAAACTTATTCGACCTTACATTTGTAATACACAAATTCTTGTTTTCAAGGGAAGTGGTTTGCCACACACTTTCATTTTTGGGTCCAACAGTTAACTTAAGTGTACGGTATAATTTTTATTTGCAACCCTCAAAATAGGATTTTTTTTTTGTTGTTGTTGTCAACTCAAAATATGATTCTTTTCCCTTAGGCACTTACTCCCCTACAATTGTTGGTCAATGCCATCAGCTACAATTGCTATTAACGGTTAAATGAAATCAAACATATGGCTAAACAATCACACACACCACCACACTCTATCTCCTTCCTTCTCCACTTCTACCACTACCGCTCTACATTGGGAGCCAATTCATCATAACATACAAAGCATAATGAAATGTGAAATTGTTCACAACAATCGCCCTGTTAATCATACTTTTACTCATGTACTATGTATTTTGGTAAGTAGTGATGTTGCTATATGCCTGCACACTCACCGCCCTCTTCTCACTCTCCTTGCCCATCTCTGTCATCCCCTTCCCTCCTTTGATGACTTTGTACCACCTTGTGAAACAAAACTATAGCTTGAAAATACACAAGAACAAGTCTACATAAAAAGAAAAGCCAGGATTTTATTATTTAATTTTACTTCTTTTTAGTTTTTCCGATTTTGTTTGTCTTGGGATTACCAAACTACTATGAGGATACAAAGAACATATAGTGAAAGTAACAGTGGGAAAAAGGAAATAAAAAACCCAACACAAAAAAAAAAAAGAGAGAATATTTTAGATATGTAAATCACCATAAGCCAAATTCCATATTTGGTGGGATCAATCTTCTCTCTAGTTATTGATTCCCAAGTTTTGATTTGTTTTTTTGTGCTTTCTTCTCTGTTTAAAAAAAAATGGCTTCACCTAGGAATCCAAATCAACAATAGCAACAAAGTAGCAATTTTGATTTGCAGAAGCGCAAAAAGATAACAACAATGACCTAACAAACCATTTACCTTCAAATCCTTCAAACTTGAACTCTTCCCCATCATTCCCTACACCTTCACCTTCAACTCCCCTTCCTTCTTCATAACCTACACCTACCCTCCACCAATTGGCACATACCCTTATCACCACCCTCACTTTCTCTCTTATCTAACCCTCTAGTAGTTTCAACAACAACAAAAGATGACCCACCACAATGTAGGAGCATTGAATTTCACGAGGCTTAGGAGGAATAGCATTCCTAATACTAAGGTACATGCTGGAGGTTGTTAGAGAAACAGATCTCAAGCGTTCGTGAGGTGGGACCCATTAGGCAAGGACATTGTGGATTGAAGGGAAAATGAAGCCTTGGGTAATGCCAACGAGCAAACAACCAGTAACAAGGAGAATGATGTGGTTTGGATCTAAGGTAACGGGTGGGGAAGAGAGGAGGTAGAGTGTGTGTGTTGGGAGGCTATTTTGTCACATGTCTATTTTCATTTAAAAATGTGGTTAATAGCAACTGTAGCAGATGACATTAAACATCAATTGTATATGAGTACCCGCTTTCCATTGTTATTATTATTCTGTCTCAACTCAAAATATGATTTTTTTTTCACAAACTCAAAAGATGATTTTCTTTTTCTTTTTTGTCTTAAAAGGTGATTTAGAGTAGGGAAATGTTAGGGGTTGTTTGCTTTCAATTTCCAGTTTTCAGTTTCAATTTTTCAGTTTTTAGGAAATTATGAAGGAAAAACTAAAAAAAATAAAAACTAGAATTTATAGTTTTCAGAATTTTCATTATTTCCTTCACAAAATCTGGAAAACTGAAAATGAAAGCTGAAAACTGAAAGATGAAAGCAAACAGCCCCTTACTAATCTAACGGATCCGGCTGAAAATGGAAGCCCCATCACGCTTCAAAGATCATCACACTTTAGCCAATAGTTATGACCCATCAGTTTGTCATTGACTTGATTTGGCCAATGCTTAGTTCACCCCCTTGCCAATGAATCTTGGCCCGTAAATAACATGGCACAATATATTGAACAAGCTTTTCGACCAAAAAAACAAACAAGCTTGATTCTCATACCCTCGTGTTCTACATAGGGATGGCAACTTTGACCCGAAAAAATATAAAAGGTAGAGATGACAAGGGGTGTCTATGCCCCATTTAGAATTTAGCCCCTATCTTTATCCTTTTGTCGAGTCCCTTTCACATTCCTCATGGAAAAATTTAAATCCTTACAAATATTCGCAAGTTTATTAAAACAAAATCTAAAAAACAGAAAAGTTAAAAACTATTTTGAAATTTGAAACATAAATATCCACAATAACGAATACTATTAATACAATATTCCAAATTAAAAATAAAATACATACTTAATGTAAATCTAATAAAGATAATTTAAAAATAAAGGTATGTTAATGTTTTCTTAATATATATTTATAGATATAAGTGAATATTTAAATGATTTATATGGCGAAGGAATTGATATATCTCCATGGGACATGGATCTCATTCCCCATTCATGCTCTACTTAATAAATGGGGACTTTACCCTTTTCCCATTGGGACTAAACTCATTTCCATCCTTGCCCCCATTGCGGGTGATCCCCATAGTTACCCGCTTTAGCAGGGTTTTTTTTTATCATCCTATTTCTAAGGCTTTGGTGATTTGATGTATACCACTGAGTTAGCTACTAGTGTAGTGAAAGTACCATAGAGTAAGCCCGCAAACCATACCCTCATGTTCAAGAAGAACGATGACGCCATGTTCAGTGTTTTAGTTTCTTAGAATGTTCAATTATGTTTAATTGCCTTTATGTCTATGTATATATTCTATACAGTGTAATGTGGTCCTAATAGTCCATTTAAAACTAGATAAAAGACCAGACGTACACATTATTGCTATCATATGTATACATGCCGTGTGAAGTGATATCTAAAGCTATATAGTTTTCATTGATACCACCTTCGGCATAGTTTATATTTATCAGATGCTGTAATACCAATGTCTATAATCAAATTTTGTCTTCGATGATTTTTCAATGAATTTCTGTTGATCAGAAACTTGATTCTTATAGTTTTTGTTGTGCAGAAAGTATTCGTGAATGGTTGAATTCTGTACTGCGCGCAACCATTGGATCGTTACAGTGTGTACGTAGAAGTTTCTAGATCATTTGATACAATCAAGAAGAAAAATAATTCTTTTGTTAGCATGATTTTGTTTAGTTTCTAACTTATTAATTAGGACAAAAACTACCTGTCTCCAGATCATGCTATTTTCCATATCCCATCAATTAGTTATTACCATATGTAAGATAAAAATCAAAAGAAATTGAAAATTTTAAAATTTCAAATAGTTATGAAATATGTAATATTTATAATTTGTTGGCACCACCCACTTTGGGAAAAAATGCTTAGGCTTAATTTGGTATTATTGTTGTAATACCTCACGTATATGTATCCCTAGTTAAGTTCCATATAGCCCTAGGGCCTCCGGACCCACCTGTGTTGCCGAGATGGTCCCAAATGCATAAATGGCCATGTTATGCAGAGACAGGCTTTGTTGTCACCGCTATAACAATCCAAAGAGTTGGGCTAGCAAAGTTTGGGGACTCTGCCAGTTGCTATAATAGTCCAGGACTACTATAGTGGTTCCCACGCATCGTTGAATAGTGTTGAACGATGCTGTTTGGTTTAAGTGATCCCCCTATCCCTTTAAATACCCCAAACTCGGGCCTTCACCCTATTTCTCTGAATCTCTAGCTTTCCAAACACATTCCCACCTTGTTTTCTCTCAATCTTCATCCTCCAAAGATCTAAGGTAAGGATTTTGTCAGTTTTTGTTATCTTCTCCCTCTCCATTTCATATTCTAGGGTATGGATTGTTGTTGTTCTCCATTGTTGTTAAGTAGGGGTGCTCCCCTAATATTGTTAAAGTTGATCTAGAGCTAACTAAAGGGTCTTAGAGATTAGTCTAGAGTTTATGGTTATTATGGCAGGCATTGGTGTCATCCCTCATTCCCATAACTCAATTGGTGTTGACACCATTCCTTCCTCCCCTCTAAGTGAGTGGGTTCAAATCTTATGATAGTTATATTGATCATTAGAGTTATTTTCTTTAGAGATTGGCATGAATGTATGATTTAGAGACTATTTTAGAGGAGCTAGAATAAAGTTTATGAAAATTATGATTTCCAAAAGAGCATGAAAGAGATGTTTTAATGCAAACTCATGGAACCATTGTTGTTAAAATATTTTTTATGAAGAGCTAGAGTATGAATATGATTATCTAGAGAATTTATGGCTCCTATAATATTTCTAGAGTATTATATTTTATTATAATAGAGCTTTGAATTTAGAGTAGAGCTTGGGATAGAGATTAGAGAAAATTATTAGTTTTATGAATTAGCAACTAGACGCAGTAGCTATAGAGAAACAGATAGTGAGTTAATAGCTAAAAATTGATCGTTAATCTTAGTACCAAATTGTTTTTAGAGGCAATCTCACAAAGAAGAGATGGAGCCTAGTTAGGTGTCCAATTTGGGCTCTTGAAGAACCACAGAGCAGAGAAATTTTTATGTCACTTAGTGTACATAACCAAAAATCCATATTTCTCTATTAGAGTACTGTTAATTATATTTTTAGAGATTATGGATTTTAGAGCTATTATGTATATATATATGAAAATGATTTCAGAGCAATTGCATTTGTTGATTTTTATGATTATATATTGTAATACCTTACTTTTAAATAAAAATGTTAGAAAATAATTTTGAACTACGACGAGTGCTAGTTACCCTTATCTGTCATTTCGGGTCATGAATTTCACTAAGCCTGAGATCCTACTCATCCTTGGAGGGCTATATGATTGAGGTTTATTCTTGGGATCAAAAGTTCCAGTAATTGTTTCCTAGAGAAAAATAAGTTAAAGAGTGATTTTAATGAATTTTATAAAACTTTTAAAGCATTCGTTTTTAGTCCACAAGTTTGTAAAATCGTAAAAATTTTCGGATTTGAACTAAAACCCAAATTTGAGTTTTGATCTATTGGGATTTTGATTTTTTTTTTAATTTTATTTGAATCCAAATGAGGGGTAGTTTCTTATTTACATTTTTGTTTTAAATTAAGAAATATAAATAAGTGAGATTGGTCCAATGGTCGAAAAAGAGTAAAGCAGTGCAGTAGTAGGAAAGAGGACCGCCTCAACAGTCATTCACCTCCCAGGAGGTCAAAGTTTCATTAAAAACCCCCCATTTCAGCCTCAAACCAGAAGCTTCGAGCCCTCACCCCCAAAACACTGTCCTTCCACCATTTTTGACTTTCCAAACTCCATTTTCTTCCATTTTTCTCCAATCTAACTCCAATACTTCACTTCCAAGGTTTAAGATAAGAGATTTTGATGTTTCCACTCCTTTTCTTCCATTTTCCCTTTGTTTTTGAGGTTGGTTTTGCTATTCCTCCATGTTATCCAAGTGGTGAAGTTCTTCCTTAGTATTAGAGCCAAATCTAATGAGTTATTTAGTGATTTCTAGAAGTTAATCTAGAGTATTATGGCTCCTATATTATATATTAGTGTTGTTCCTGCTCCAAGGAGCTCTATCAGTGGAGATCCTTCATTGTCCACTCCACCAGGTGAGTGGGTTCACACTTATGATATCTATGGTGTCCATTAGAGTTATTTTCATGAAACTATGATACAAAGTATGATTTTTAGATATTGTTGCACAACATTTGAGGTTTATGTTGATTTATGAAATTGTGGTTTTCTAAATAGCATGAACTATGTTTTAGAAAACTCATGGGACCATTGTTGATAATATGAGTCTATTTAGAGTTGGTTTTAATTGTAATTATCAGGGATTTATGATTGTTAAAATGTTTATTTTGTGTTGAATATGGATTATACAAATGATTGGTAGAGAACCTTGAGATTTTGAGGAATGTTATTATGATTCTAGAATTTTCAAGCTTATGAAAGAATATTGTTGAGAATTGGTTTAGAAACTCCGACATAAAAAGGATTTTACAACTTGAATCTTCACGGGATTCAGAACAGTTGATGGCTACATATTCTGTGAGCTTTTGAAATTGCAGATGTTTACAAAGGGTGATCCCTTGGGTATGATTTCATAGCCATATTTATGCTAAGGTCAGACTATTAGAATCAGATAGATTCAGTGCTCATAGAGAATTGAAAGGTTTTAAAAGTTCTCAAATTTATATGGATTCATTTAATCGGTGTACACGACAGCTATATAGAAACAGACAGTGAGTTAATGGCTACATGATCATTAACCTTGGTCCCAAGTTGCCTAAGGGCAATCTCACAGAGCAGAGCAGAGAATGGAACCTATTTAGGTGTCCAAATTCAGTTCTCTAAGAACCACAAAGTAGAGAAACAATCATCCCATGATTGATAAACATAATCATAGAGTAGAGTTTTGTGTTTCTCTAAGAGCTACCACACTATGAGCTTATATGGTTCAGTCATGAAAGTAAATTCAGAAAATGATTGTTGAAGTTGTGACATGATGATTTGAGAGAGAGAGAGAGAGAGAGAGAGAGAGAGAGAGAGAGTGTGTGTGTGTGTGTGTGTGTGTGTGTGTGTGTGTGTATGTGTGTATATTCAGATTATGAAAAACAGACATAATCAGAGATTCCTGTTTCTCTATTAGAGTACTATTGATCTGATTTATGGAAAATCATGATTTTGATTATATATATGTATATACTAAATGTTTTAGAATTGTTATAGTGTATTTTGATTTTATGCATTGTCCTTTGACGTCCCATGAAGGAGGGTTATATGTGGGGATTCACTTACTGAGTTTTGCACAAAACTCACCCTCTCCTTTCTTCTATTTCATAGATAGAACAGGTACTGTAAATTCTTCTCAGTCATAATTTCCCCCATTAACACTAGAGTTTCTGTGGTGAGCATCACTTAGGTAAAGTGCTTATAGTTTTGTCTAGAGTGCTCCAATATAAATGCAGGCAGGATCTCGGACAATAGAGCATGTTTATGTTTCTTTTGCATATTATAATACTATTTTGGTTTTGTATTGAATACTTTAGCACTTATGAATATTTCAAATCAGAGCAACTTTATACATATATGTTTTGTAATATGATTCACAGACTATAGAGTTTGGATTATGAAATTTCATTATAGACCAGTATGATTTAATAAATAGGTGATTTGTATATAAAAAATGAAAATGTGTTTTGAATAATTTTATAATTAACTGTGCATATAGGAAAACCCAAGTCCCGAGGCTTACGTGAGAATGAGATTTCTCATGTTCTGGTCACGTGCCTAAATCGGGTCGTGACATATTTGTATATTCTTGTTCTTGTCCCATGAAAAGGTTATGGGTGATGGCTTGGTCACTGAATTTTGGATGAAACTCACCCATCTCCCATTTTCCTTTTACAAATATATTAGATGTTGTGGGTTCCTTTCAGCCACTTCCACCCTAACAGTAGAGCTTTCCAGTTGGTGAACTTAATTTCGGAGTGAAGTGTTCCTTTGTTTGTATAAAGAAAGTGCTCCAATGTCATTGCGGGTAATTCCCAATGGCATTAGATTTCAATTGGTGAGCCTATTTTGGATGAAGTTTTGTCATTTGCTCTAGAAGTGCTCCAATATAGATGCAAGCAGGATCCCACACCATAGAGCATAATCTATCGATTGCATATTATGATATTAAACGGAGCTGTATTTATATGATTTTACCACTTATGGTTGTTTGTATATGATGGGCTTTGTATATATATTTGATGGTTTTATAAACTCTAGCTTTAGAGACAGATTTTGGAACTTCAATTTAATTATCATGATCTACTAGAGCATGTGAATAGTTTTTGGAAAAAGAAATTATATTTTAAATGATTTTACAACTTACTGTGCATATAGAGCAACACAAGTCGCAAGGCTTACAAGGCTTACGTGAGAATAAGATTTCTCACGTGCCAATCACATGCCCAAATCAGCTCATGACACATAATCTATCCTTAATCAAATAAAGGGTGGTATGCTTATCTAATCATTGCAGGAAGCTAATTACAAGTGAAAAATAAAAATAAAGGTTCATTTTGATATCTGAAATTATATGTGTGCTTCATTTTAATCCCTAAAATTATAGAAAGTGATTCAACTTAGTCCTTATGACATTGTTCGCATGGACTAAAATAAATTATCAAAATGATTAATTTGAATCAATTTTGTGCAATTTCATAGGCTAAATTGACATTTTCTTAAGTTCAAAGATTATAGTAAAACACGCATACAATTTTGGGGACAAAACTAAACCTTTACTCGTGAAAATATGAATGAAGAAGATGATGTAAATCAAAACAAGTTATTATAGTCATGATCCCATAAAATTCAAAGTAGAAAATTTTTCCTCACTTGTCAGATACATTAAGAATGTGTTTGATTAAAAATAAAAATGAAGATAACATATTTTTAAATAAGTCTTATATGTAATTTTATATAGGTTTATCTAACCAGTGCTTCAAGGATAGTGATTGAGGAATTAAAAAGGGAAACTTTTGTCTTAGATAGATGCATTTTTATGTTTTCAAATATGCATTCAACTAGGAATCAAAAGCTTGATATTTATTTGTGTTTTTAAAATCATATTATCCATCAAAATAAAGTGAAAACGCATTTTATATATATATATATATTGCGGATCCATTTACACTAGATGTAAGCCTTGTACAATTGCACCATTCAATAACTGTTCATAGAAATTGAATTTAATTTATCTGAACATTGAATTATGTGATATTATATAAACGATTCAACATGCTAAATTTTAGAAAAATCAGATAACATTAAGCATGTATCCTAAAGTTTGATATTTACTTGCATGTTCAAAAACATGCTATCGATTAAAATAAAGTGGCATATTGAAATATTAAATCGTTTTCAAACTGTATGAAATTTGATATATTTTATCTACCAGATAAGAACTTTGAGTTCAATGACTAGATTGATGAAATTTTATACCCATAAAAAGTTATTGATAGGTGCAAGTATAACAAGACTTACAACTAGTATAAATAGATCCCACCCATATATGGGGAGGAATTCATTGACACTGATGTAAGACTTGATTCACTTACACTTTTAATAAGTTTTAATAAAATATATTTTTGGTCAATCCACCGTTAAATTATAACTAAGTATTATGTTGATTATTTGTGCCAAATTTTTAAAAAAAAAATGGACACATATAAGGTAGTGATCAAACAAATCTTATTTACATGCATTTATAGATGTATTGATTGCATTCATTATATGTACACAAAAAAATGTATTAAACAATTTCAAATTGATGTAAAATTCTATAGAGGTGAATATATATATATATATACACGAGGAAGGACTTCGATAACTTTTTGTTGAAGAATTTTTTTTATATAACAATTAACTGTTAGATTTAAAGTTTATATGCTATATATCACATCTATAAAATTTTATATCAATCCAAAATTGTTTAATACATTTTTGTGTGCATACAAATCAACATAATAAATACATCGTAAATGTATATAAATAAGATTTGTTTGATTACTACCTTATAGGTGTCAAGTTTTTTTGAAATTTGGCACAATCAATCAATATAATATGTAGTTATAATTCAACAATTGGACTGGCAAGAACTATACTTTATTAAAGATTATTGAAGGTGTAAGTGAATCAAGTCTTACACCAGTGTCAACAAATCCCTACTATATATATGTGTGTGTGTGTGTGTGTCTGTGTCTGTGTGTGTATATCATGTGTAAGCCATATACACTTATACCCTTCAATAATTCTTCATAGAAATTGAAATCAATTTATCCGATCATTGAATTATATGATGCTATATTGACGATTAAGCATGTCAAATTTCAGAAAAATCAAACAAGAGTGGGAGTGATACATTGCATGGGTAGTTTGGCTTATAAATAGAGCCTTTGGTTATTTGGGTTATTCATCCTCCAAGAGTGGAAGTGATCTATTGTATGACTAGTTTTTACTTTTTAAGAGCTATTCATATAATGAAAAGATTTGCAAGGATATTTTGTAACTTTAGTCATTTAAAAGTTGCATATAGTGAAAGATTTTAGTTTGATTTGTGAAATCATAGATGTAGGCAATGAAGGCCGAGCCATGTTAAAGTTTATGTTTATTTGTGCATTTCTTTTGCTTCAAATATCAAACAAATGGTATCAGAGCCAATGGTTAAGGTCATTTGAGCTTTATAGTGTTTGGATCCATCTATGGGGTTCCTTATATCAATAGTCTTTGTGATGGTGTGAAGATCAGGTGGTGTGTCCCCTGTGAGCAACGACAATATAAGTAAAGATAACTTGCATCAAAAGATTTCTTGGCAATATGAAAGCCAAATGTGTGTCTCATGTGCAATATGTGGTACAAGTTTGCTAGAAGATTGTTCAAAGAGATAGAGGACTTTGGCTTAAGGGGAGAATTTGTTGTGATTTAATTCAAAGTCCTATATCAGAAGAGAGTTAAAGTCTTGTGTGGGGTGTGACTTATAAATAGAGCCTTTCATTTGGTTGTTTGGATTAGTCATTTGCTAACAATGGGAGTGATTTATTTTTTATGACTAATTTCTAAGAGTTGTCTATAAGATGAAAAGATTTATAAGGAAGATTTATAACTTTAGCTGTCTAAAAGTTGCTGATAATGAAATATTTTAGTTTGATTTGTGAAGTCGTAAATATATGTGTTGAAGGTCAAATAACGTTAAATTTTGAGTGTTTATTTTTGTATTTCTTTTATTTCCGCTATCCAACGCCAACTAAGATCATTAATAATGACACAAACAATCTATTCCAACTTTTGGTAAAACAGACACATGCTAATAGAAGAACTCGTACCTTCTTCCTGCACGGAAATATTATTACCGCCTCAACATCATAGTCATACTTATATGCAATTCAACAGCTCTGTTTGTGTATTTCGTTTGTCTAAAAGCTATCTTTCAAACTATGCGGTCATGTCCCACGCAGCAAGTCTGTCTCTCTCTTTCTTTCTTTTCCTATCCCACCAGGTATTTTCACTTTTTCAGTCTACATGGCACTTCAATTTCGAGATGTTATTAAGTATATATAAAGAACCGAATGACTCAAAGGACATAATAATTCAAAATTATTGACTTTGCAAGAGATTGTCGGGGAGCATGGAAACACGTATCGATTATTCGTTCATCAGTTAGTGGCTTCCAAGCTTGAGACACAATCTCGTAGATGACAGATTGTGTTCGAGGATGGCTATCATATACGAAGGGGAAGCTATAAATATCGCTAGTGTTTTCTACTTTCTGGGGTAGAAATTAGCTAGAATTTAATCTGCACGAGAGTCACGCAGTCATGCCTTGATTATACCATAAAGTTTTTGCTTTACATTCAATATGGAGCATGCTCTCAATGTGCTCTACACGCAAACTTATTATTATGACACTGCCAGGTGACAGCAAAGGTTGGTGAGAATTTTATTGACATATATTAGGCTTTGTGCCAAAACAGAATGGTTGCTTAACATTGGATCAAAGGGTATATGTAGTTACAACAGTCACGAGTAATGCTTCTGTGAAAGCAATAAATGACTAACGGTTATTTACTAACTTAACAACTTAACAACTTAACAATAACTTAATGAACTTGTGTTGGCACTGATTTACTGTCCTAACACTCCACCTCAAGGTGGAAGGAACATGTCTATTACAGCCAACTTGGAAATCAAATTCTTGAAGGTAGTGGTAGATAGTGCTTTGTAAGAAGGTCAGCAAGTTGTTGGGAGGATTTGACATGGAATAATCGCAGCAAACCTGCTTGAACATGCTCTCTAACAAAGTAACAGTCTATGTCAATATGTTTGGTGCATTCATGAAATGTTGGACTATTAGCTATGTGGATGGTAGCTTGATTTTCACAAAGAAACTTCACAGTGTCTATGTTCATGTGAAAATCTTTCAACAGCCTGATTAGCCACAAAATCTCACTGGTAGCATTCGCCATAGCCCTGTATTCAGTCTTAGCCGAGGACTATGCAGTTGAGGATTGCTTTCTGGATTTCCATGAAATTAGGGAGTCTCCTAAATACATCCAGTAGTCTGTTGTTGACTTCCTTGTGTCACAATAACTTCCCCAATTTGCTTCTGTGAATGTTGAAAGCTTTAGTGAAGATTCTGATGGAAAGAAAAAAAGATCTGGACCGGGATTTCCTTTCAAGTATCTTAACAAGTGATGGGCTGCATCCAGGTGAGCTTCCCTTGGTGTTGAAACATATTGACTCAACTTGTTCACAGCAAAAGTGATGTCAGGTCTAGAAATTTGTAGGTAAAATAATCTTCCTATTAATCTTCTATATCGAGCTTCATATACTAGAAGTATGTTGTCATTGCCATTTAATTTTATGTTTGGATCCATAAGAAGAGTGATAGGTTTAGCTACAAGAAAATTAGTGTCATTAAGTAATTCCAAACTATATTTTCTTTGGTTAAGAGTTATAACTCTACTAGACTTGGCTATTTCAAGTCCACGAAAAAATTTCAAAACTCCCAAATCTTTCAGTTTGAAGTGTTGCTGTAGAGAAGCTTTTGCTTGATTTAGAGCTGTAATTGAAGGACCTGCTAAGGGAATATCATCCACATATACTATCACTACTACCATATGCTACTTAGTTCCTTGAATGAATAAGGAATAATCATTTTTTGATTGGATAAAACCAAGACTTAAGATGGCATTTGCAAACTTGGCAAACCATTGTCTTGATGCCTATTTCAAGCTATATATTGACTTGTTCAGCTTACAAACTTGCTACTCCCCTTTAATGGAGACATTCAAATTTGAATATCCAAGTGGCAGCTTCATATATACTTCTTCAGTTAGATCCCCATTCAAAAAGGCATTATTTGCATCTAATTGAAATAATTACCATTTGTTTACGTCATCAATTGCAAGTATAATTCTCATTGTGGTTATCTTTGCTACAGGTGAAAAGATCTCAAAGTAGTCAATTCCTTCTTGTTGAGTAAATCCTTGGGCTACAAGTATAGCTTTATGCCTTGCAATTGATCCATCCTAGCATATTTCAGTTTATAAACCCATTTACACCCTATAGGAATCTTGTTCTCGGGCAGAGAAACCCAATGTCCATGTTCTATTTAGTTCCATGGCATTTAATTCTTCTTGCATAGCTCTTTTCCATTTTTCATGCTTTATAGCTTGATGGTAGTACTTGGCCTCAAAGGCAATACTGGTGGTGTTAACATAGGTAGCATATGACTTGCATAGTTTGGAATAGGCTAAATGGTTGCTGATAAGATATGTGACTGAACAAGCATCTTCTTTAAGATAGGCAGGAGGTTCAGAAGGTCTTGTGGATCTCCTCAGTAGTGCGGGTTCAAGGATAATGGTGTCAGAAGCATGAATTGTAGTAGTTTCAATAATAGGATTTTGGACAATTTGGATGACAGGGTAATGAACAAGGGTAGGGGATTCAAGGTGTACAGGTTTAGGTATTATAGTAGATGAGAAAATGTCAACAAAAGTGTTTGTGCAACAGTGAAAAGGAAATTCTATTTTGGAGGAAAAAAAACATTTATAGATAGTTGGATCTTTTGGTGGTGAGGTTATAGACTTATAACCTTTATAGCCAGGGGAATAACTAATGAAAACACAAGGTTGAGCACTAGGGTTTAGTTTAGTCTGGATCGTACATGTCCTTTGAGGGCTATATGATAGAATCACATTCTTGGGATCAAAAACCCATTAATTGTTCCCAAAAGGAAAATAAGTTAAAGAACAATTTTTAATAAATTTTATGAAACTTTGAAACATTTCATTCTCAGTTGACAAGTTTATAAAATCTTGAAAATCTCGCAATTTGAACTAAAACCCAAAATTTGGATTTTGATTTGTTGGGATTTTAATTTTTATGATATTTTATTTGAATCCAAATGGAGGGTAGTTCCTTATTTACATTTATGTTTTAAAGTTAATGGAGAGTAAAATAAATGAGAACATTAACTTGAATTATTGAGACAACCTAACCCAATATATACTAACACTTGAATTATTGCTCAAGGATCTAAGAAAAACCACTCTGAATAGCGCTGCAGCGGTTAGGAAACAGTAAGACAGTGCGGGTGGAGATTTTATGCTCTCGGGTGAGCACTGCAATGGTCAAAATTTCATTAAAAGCCCCCATTTCAGGTTTCCAGACCTCAAAGCACAACTTCCACCCGCCAAAATGTGAAACTTCATGTCTCTAACCCTTTGCACCCCTAAATCTCCATTTTCTTCCAATTTCTTCAAGTTTAACTTGGAATCTTCCATCCTCCAAGCTTAAATATATGTTATCTTACTAGTTTTGTTTCATTTCCTTCAGGTTTTCCTTTCTTAAGGGTAGTTCTCTCTGCTTCTTAAAGGTGAGAAGTTTTCTACCTTGTTAGAGATGGATTTTGAGTATTTGAAGGTTCTAGAGATTAATCTAGAGTTTTGTTGTTTTCATATCAGATAGTGTTGTTATTTATAATTCCCCAGGATTCTTTTGGTACTGTTCATGTGTATTCTATCACTCCAGGTGAGTGAGTTTGTATCTATACTCTCTAAGTTGTTCACTATAGTTATTTTCATGAAAGTATGATTTACTGCTTAATTTTAGAGATTCTTGTACAAAGAGATTTGAGATTTTTACCGTTGGTTATTGAGTTTTGATTTGTTGATCTGAGAGCATGAAACTTGTTTTTGATAAAACTTATGGGACCATTATTGTTGAATTGATTTTAGATAAGATTGATTATATATGTATGTAACTGTTAAAGGCTTTTATGAATGTTTAAATGAAATTTGGGAATGGTTAATATATATGATATAGTTTTATACCCAGCTACAAAGTTTGGAGAAAAGATTAAAATTATGGTTTAAACCTCGTTATTTCAAAGTATGATATTGAGTTTTCTAGTTTATGAAAAACTTGATAGTTTGAGGTATGTTTTAGATATTTAGTTAAAACGATTTTAGAGCATGAATCTTCATGAAAATTCTGGGTAGTTGACTGCTACATACTCTATAGAGGAATGAAATCACAATCTCTACAAACGGTGATCCCTTAGACATGATTTCATAGCCATAGTTATGCTAAGGTCAGACTATTAGAATTGAATAAATTTAGAGCTCACAAAAAATTAAAAGGTCTCAAGGGTTTTAAGATTTAGACGGGTTTTTTTATAATTAGTTTAGATGGCAGCTATAGAGAAACAGTTAGTGAGTTAACGGCTACAAAAATAATCATTAACCTTGGTACCAAGCTGTCCTAAGGACAATCTCACATAGCAGACATAGAACCTAGTTAGGTGTCTAATTTCAGGTTCTTGAGAAACCCACAGACTAGACAGTTTTATTGTTATGAAATTTTCAAACCAGATATTACTATTTCTCTAGGAGCTATTACATTATGAACTTATATGGTTTTAGGTATGAAAGTAAATTGAGGAAATTATTTTTTTGAGTTTATGAAATGATGATTTGAATATGTGTGTGTGTGTGTGTACTTGATGATGTACGAATTTTGAGTATTGTTGATAATATTATGATTTTATGCATTACTTCTTGGATATCCCATGAAATGAGGTTTCAGACGATGACTTACTCACTGAATATTGAATAAAAACTCACTCATCTCCTCTTTTCCTCTATTACAGATACATCAACTGCCACAGGTTCTTTACGGCCTCCTTTTTCTCAGCAGCATAGAGTTCAGCTCATAAGCTTCACTTGAGTGAAGTATTCTTTTCTTGTTTAGAGTGCTCCAGCATAATGCAGACAGGATCCTGGTGTCACGACCCGACTTGGGAGCGTGACCGGCATGTGGGAAATCCCATCCCCACGTCAGCCTACTGGATGACATGGCTCTCTAAATGCATAATTTATCATAAATATAATTCAAAATATGATTTCTTTGAAATATAAACATTTCCTCTAATTAAAATGAAATGCTCAATTTCATAAACTGAAAATATTCAATAATTAAATCTCTAAAAGCTCTTATTCAAATCTGCTGATTTATGATTCATAACTGTCTCATTACATAAGTCTCTAATTACAATTTACATTTCATATACATGCTCAGTATCTAAAAATACTAGAATCTATCAAACTATATGCGTGGATAAGATCCTACCTGCACATCTACTGGAGCACTCTACTCTAGCATAGTCATACTCTAAGCCTTACCACAAAGTAAGACTCACCTATAGGAGCTAGTCTACCAATCTGAAAGTTTGAAAGCTGGAATTGTACCTGCAACTATGAGAAGAAGGGATAGGGGTGAGTCAACGGACTCAGTGAGTGAGCTCTCACCGATCACCCACATGGGACAACCAAGAATATAATATAATATATATGCAGCAATTACAAATCATTTGATATTCATGTTCATAGCTATATATAGAGAAGACATCCCTTTAATTATAAATTCGTAAAAACATCTCTAAATTCTGACTATAATGAGAAATCATTTTCCATACATTTACATAATAATTCTTAAGTCAAATATTCTCTGAAAACATAATTAACAGTATACTAATTAGAGAAACAAGGTCTCCCTCTTTGTGATCTTGGGATTAGGCCTAGGCCCCCACGTGCCCTCAAGGCTTGCTCCCTCTAGGGATTAGAGCTCAGCCCCTAGCGTAAGAACTCAAGGTTTTGCTTCCTGGGGATTCGGCCTAAGCCCACAGCGTGAACTCAGGTTTTTGCTTTAGTGGGTGCGGACACGGGCTCCACCACCTTGAGCTGACATCTACTATGCTCCACCGATTGCGGACATGGGCTCCTTTGGGAATGTAATGTGGACACCTAAATAGGTTCCGTTTTCTGTATATGCCGCCATGGCCGTTTATCATTTATCATTTATATAATTAACTGAAAATATATGAAACAAAAATACTGAAATCTCATAGCTAAAAGGTGGGTACTTCGTCCCTGGCGAACGAAAGCCCCTAAATCTTAGTACTCTGAGAGTTCTGGACTCATATCACTCTAGCAATCCAACTTTAGCATAACTGTGGCTATGAAAATCGAGCCCAAGGGATCACCCACTTGAAGGCATCCTGATTTCAAGCCCACAGAGTATGTATCTGACAGTTGCTAAGAATCATATTGAATTTCGTACCTCTTGGTACCATAAAACTGAAGTTTTAAATCCATTTCTTAACTAACATATTTCATAACTTAATAATTTTGCCATTATACTTCAAAATAAAAGAGTTCATAATCACAAAACCTCTAAACCAAATATACATTTCTATTCATCAAATTAAATCATACTCTATCAAACATTCTTCCAATACATAAATATATTAACTGGGTATTAAAACATAGGTGGAATTCTAAAACGTAAAAACATATAATGTCATAAATCCATAACATATATTTTACACTGTCATAAATCTCTTTAAATCATACAATTCCTTAATAAATCCTTTCTCAAACATGTAAAACATTTTCCATAGCACACAACATAGCAATCATGGTCCCATGGTTTTGCAAAACTCATTCTTTTATGCTATCACAATAAACCAAAATTTTCTAGCTTGATGTAAGCATGTAAAATTCATAATATATATATTTTATCTCATCTCAAATTCCATATTTGCCAATCATTATGCAAGAAATATAATTTTAATGGGGAAACTAAGGCAATGAGGTCAAACCCACTCACCTGCAGGGGGAGGAATAGGTGGCGTCAACTCCAACTGAGCTCCGGGGAGCCGGGAGGGCACCAACGTCAACTATTATAACCACAAAACTCATTAATGATCTATGGGTAGCTCTAGATTTTCATAAACTAATTCTAATAACACTGGGGGGAGCACCCCCACATGACAATAATGAGAGAAAACAACAATCCAAATCATAGAATATGAAAGGAATGAGACAAAGAGACCAAAATCTATCAAGAAACACATACCTTAATGATTTGGGGGAGCAAGACTTGAGTGGGATAGAGAGAAAAGAGAGAAATTGGAGGAGAAGGGTTTCTGGTTCGTCAAAATGAGAAAGGAAGGGGGCTGATGGCCTTTTAAAGGCCAAAAATGAAACGGCAACGTTTTTTCTATCGTTTGGGGTCTTGGGGGACGTATAGCGGTCATAGACCACCTATAAGCGATCAAGCGTCGTTCCACCAGCGTCCGCTCTGGCACTATGCACTTATGACCGCTATAAGCGGTCCTGGAACCATATAAGCGGTCTCAGGAAGGCCAAAAATCTTGATGCGATCAGGCGTGACCGCTATAGCGGTGACAGTAAACATATATTAGCAGAATTTGTGCTGTCTTGACAATAGCTCACCCACATACTCACTCACTTATTCCCATTTCTTTATACTAAGTTAAATAATTTATTAACTTTCTATTAACTTTAAAACATAATTGTAAATAAGAAAATACCCTCATTTGGATTCAAATAAAATATAAAAAGAAATAATCAAAACCCCAACCAATCAAAATCTCATTTTTGAGTTCTAGTTCAAATTTTGGAATTCTGACGATTTTCTAAACTTGGGGGCTAAAAATGAAACATCTAAAGGTTTCCTAAAATTCGAAAAAATCACTCTTCAATTCATTTCCCTTTGGAGAGCCATTACCGGGACTTTTGGTCTCAAGATTGTGGCTCAAACATATAGCCCTCCATTGAGGTGTAGGGCTCCAGACTTAGCAAAAACCCAGACCTGACAACAGTAATGGGTCCTAGGGGACCTTGAGGTCATGTGAAACTCGTCTACTGACACGTGTACACCAGGTATTACACCTGGCCATAGAGCATGTTTTGTATTTTGTTTCCTATAATTTATTTATATTAGTTTTATGGTTGTTTTTGTAACAGAGTAAACTTATAGTATACATGTTATATTATGATACATGGACCTTGAATGTGAATATTTATGAGAAACCAGTTATGAATACTTATGGATTTTAAAGAACAGGTGATTTGTATGTAAAAAAAATAAAAATAAAAATTCTCATGAATGTAGAAGCAGTTAACAGATCACGAGACTTATGTGGGAATAAGATTTTTCACGTGTTGGTCACGTTCCCAAATCGGGTCATGACAATTATATTTGAAGTTTGGAATAGAAAAGACTTTTATGCATAACAATGCCAAAAGGTAAAGTAACCAAGGTTTTGGAAACCGGATCAGACATCGAATCGGTCTAGGTAAAGGTTCAGAGGTTCAACCGGGGGTCCAACGGGAATATAATAACCGGTATATAATAAAACCTGTATTTATATAAATATATGAAAATACAAAATAAAATATATGTCATAAATAAATAAAAATTAATTTAGGTATCAACAAAACCCATAGAATATAACATAATTCATCTCTTAATCAAAATAAACATTATCCATATGGATTAAATCTCTCAAATTATTAATTCCCATACCAGAAAAAGGAAAAGAACTAGGAAAAATGATATTTTAGGCTTTAAAAAAAAAACAAAAAAAAAGTTATTTTGCATATCTTTTGTAAAAAAAAAACCGGTTTGACCGGCCGAGCCGGTTTGCCCGATTCAACGCGGTTCATGGCCAGTCCGATCTCCACTGGTTTTGGGGGCCAACCCGGATTAGACAGCAGGCCGGTTCCCGGTTCAACAGTTCCGACCGGCCGGTCCGGTTTGATTTTCAGAACTTGGAAAGTAACTATTTCTATAAATTTGACAATGATTTGAGTTTGATTAGGTAAGTGGACAAAATGATTCATGACTAGTTCAATATGAGAGAAATTAGTTAAAGATGATGATATGTGGTAGGAAGCCCTTGAATCTAGAATCCATGTATCAAATGGTGTATATTTGGAATCATGTATAGATAAAACCATACCTATCTTTGACTCATTTCCATTGGATTTGATCCCAACATTAGAAGATAAAGAAGCACTAGTTTGCAATAGAGAAATTAGTTGTTGGTATTGCTCAGTTGGAATTTGAACAATGTTTGGCATAGTATTAGAGGGCCTAAGATACCTGATATTGCTAATGGATAGTTAATTAATAGCAACAGCTTTACCTTTCTTGTATCTAGGAGCGTAACCATGAATCTTGAAACACTTCTCCACAGTGTAACCTAACAAGCCACACTGGGAATAGAGGGGATGAGATTTCTTGAAATTTTGGGTTTTAAGGTCATTTCCTTTGGTAACAAATGCAATTTGTGGATCCAAAATAGTAGGGTTCTTTCCAATGACCTTTTGGTGCTTTTCTTGGATCAGCAAGAAATAGACTTTAACTTATTGATGGAGGGAAGTGGCTCCATCATTAGTACTTGATCTCAAATACCAGCAAATTCTTCATTCAATCCCGTGAGGAATTGGAGCACATTTTCTTGCTCAAGGTGATCAACAAACGGATGAAAGCCATGACAATTGCAATGAATAATAGGTCGATGTTCTTTCATCTTTTCCCAGAGAATCTTCAGTTTGGAAAAATACTGAGAAATAGAGAGGCTACCTTAAGTGAGAAACATAAATTTGTGTTTGATTTGAAATAAGTGTGGGCCGTTTCGAAGTTGGAATGTTGCTTTCAAGTCCGCCCAAATGTTAGATGCAGTTTCATAGGAACCCAACGTTGGAAGGATTTCTTTGGAGATGGAATTAAGAAGCCAAGAAATCACCATATTATTGGAACAGAGCCATGCTTGACACTGCACAAGATTTTGCACCGGGTCTGGCTTTGAGATGGAACCATTAACCATGGAGAGCTTATTTTTCATTGAAAAAGCAACGGACATTGCTTGACTCCATGAAGAATAATTGTCCTATGTGAGATGCTGTGAAACAAGCACATTTCCTGGAGCCTTAGACCGGTGAAGGTAGAAGGGATTAAAGAAGTCATCCATGGTGGAAAAGGATATTAGGAAACACAAAGTAACTGTTAGTTACTATTAGTTAGTTATCATTAGTTAGTTATCATTAATTACTCATTAGTTAGATTACTTAACAAACTCCTGTATAAATACCAGATCATACATTTAATAAAATCGACTTGCCTTTTATAACATTCAATATGGTTTCAGAAGACAAACAATTAATCTTCCGCAATTCTCTCTGAGTTTCTCCTTCTTTCTTGATATTCCTCAGCATTTCTTGCTGTTCTGCTACGTTGCTTGCTGATACTCAGTATTTCTTACAACACTTCTTACATTTTTTTCTGCATCCAATCATGGATGATTTCAACAATCCATATTTTCTTCACCAAAGTGACAATCCCGGTTTGGTTCTTGTTTCACAACCACTTACCAGAGACAATTATGATTCTTGGAGTTGCTCCATGGAGTTAGCTCTTTCTGTGAAAAACAAACTTGGCTTCATTGATGGATCTATCCCACATCCTGCAAATAATGATCCTCAATTGTCTCTATGGATACGCAGCAACCACATCATTATCTCTTGGATATTCAATTCAGTCTCCAATGAAATTGTTGGAAGCATCATGCGCTCCAAGATTGCAGCAGACATATGGAAAGATCTCAAAGAGCATTACCAGCAAAAGAATGGGCCAAGAGTAACGCCCCGATTTTTCTGTTAGAGTGAAAATGACCAAAATGCCCCTGAGGTCATTTTCACCGATCGAGGAAAGCGGTTGGCGATTACTCGAAGGGCAAACTCAATGTTGGAAGGGGATTAGATAACTTGTGCCTTCCGGGATCGAAAATCTCGTTTTTGAGTTTAGTCAAAATGACCAAAACGCCCTGCGGTGTTTTACCCATTTGCAAGTCTTAGGATGAACCCGAAACTTCTCCGGATGGTTTTAAAAAAGCGTTTTTATGTATTCTATGACCTCAGTTTTAATTTTAGAAGTCCCGGGCAAAATTAGTGCAAAATTACGGTTTTACCCCTAGTTTCGTATTTTTACGCTTAATCGCGTGATTAAGCAAACCTAAGCAATATTAGGCTCTAATCGAAGGTTAATTAATTTCCATAATTAATCTTGAGTCAAAATAATTTATTAAAGTTGATTAGAACAAAAAAGTACTTAATTACAACCTAAAATCATATTTTAATTTCAAGACACCTAATCATAGAATCTTGAATAGTGTTTTCTCTTTCCAATTCCTTAAATCATGGAATTGTGTTACACATTGTTTATTCATAAATGAGTTTAAAATTCTCTAATGATGTATGAGCACTCCTAAACTTGTCATAAACTCCCTAAATCACATTCTTAGTTACCTAAACTTAAGCTTAATCATTCCTAACCTTGTACCTAAGCTAATACACATCTAAACCTACCATTAACACCCAATTACATGATCAAATCATCCTCCCCACTCTGGTGCCAGGTCTGGCCGAAGCCTCACCTCCTCCATATGCATCACATGTTCAATTTTTCAACACTCCAAGGCCATACCTCAAGTCACATACACTATACCTTGTCATAACTTTCAATCAAGCTTGAATTTCCACATGAATAGATAATTAAAACAACTCATTTTCCCCATTTATTTGTGGCTGAAAAAGTTCCAGCCATGACAAGTTTCTAGAAGCCTAATTTCATAAAAAATTTGATAGGAAATTAACTCACATCAAGCCATACTTTGTAGCATAGCTTCCATACTTCAAACCATGCTTGAATGACCTTGTGTAAGAGATATTTTCTCTTCCTTTTCCCTCCAAACCACACGGCCACACCCTCCCTTTGATGAGCTCCATGGTTTTGTTTTTCTATAAATAGGATGCTTGTGATAGCCTTGTTGCACCTTGAAGCATTTGCTAAGTTTAGAGTTTTAGAGTTGTCTTGCTAGTCTTTCTTTTTCTCTCAAAATTTCAAGAGTGTTCTTCCTTCCTTTTCATCTTTATCTTCTTCATCTCTTCATCTCATCATCATCTCTTAACCATCAAACACCACCCCAAAGCCTTGAACCATCATCAAACCTCTCAAACACCACACCTCAAACACAACTTCACTTGAAACACATTTCCTTCCTTTTCCTTCATCAAGGCCGAATCATCATCACCATCCTAGGAGGTGTTGCTCATCTCATTTCCATCTTCAAGTCCAAGCTTTTACCTTCATCACAAGGTAGGGATTTGTTTTCAAACTTTGTTTTGCTCAAGAAAGTGTTTTTTTCTAGTTTCCTCTTGGATTCTTTTTGAACTTTCCTTTGTTTTTCCTTTCTTTTCATTTTCGGCCATGAGGCCTTGATTTTGAGAATGATAGTTTGATGATGAGAGTTTCTAGATGATGACATTGTGTTCATCTCAAAGAAACCTCTAAAGCTTGAGTTTTCCTTTTCTTATAACTTCATATATATGTTATCTAGCTCACATGGTTTTCCAACTTAAGAAAATTAATCTAAGGATTTATAAAAGCCCAAGCCTACCCTTGTCAACCTTAAAGTTGGCCGGCACATTCTAGAGATTTTTCTCTAGATAGGGGTTTTGGGTATTTAATAAAGAACTTGACGTAGTTTCACTTTCTTTCTCCTTTATATGACTTTCGGTTTTTGTGTTGTGATCTTTGAGATATGGTGTTGGGTTGTTATCTTGTTTAAGTCTTGAATGAGCTCTAGTCAACCATAAAATGAACCTTGCATCATGTTTACTTTATGCTTTGCATATCATGTTTACTTCCTTGCTATCACTAAATATCAAGATAATAAGTGAACCTTGCATTATCATGTTTATATTTCAAGCTATGCATTATCATGTTTATATTTCAAGTCCTCACTTAATAGCAAGATAATAATGAGTTGCATTCATATTTACTTTGAGCTATCACTTTACTTTCTAATGGAACCTAAAATAAGTGCATGAGCATGTTTATTTTTATGTCATCACCTAAATGAACCTAGAGCTCAAAGACTTGCCCATTGTGGTCTCAACAAAGGTCTAACAATATGTGTTTTTCTTGGGTTCATGTTTCGGCCCTAAGAGGTCTTGAGGTTTCCAAGTATTTGAGACTATGTCTTATAATTTTTTCAAGCTTAAGTGAGTTTAAGGAAGGCATAGAACCAAGTTTTGAGAATTTAGAACCTCTTGAGACAAAGATGAATTATGTAACACCCTAATTTTATTTAGAAAATAATTGAGGCTTTAGTAATACGAATATCAAACTTTTGATGTACATAGAAGTGATGAGAACAATGTAATGACCATAAAAAAAAAACGTGAATAGTGTTTTACGGGCCCCGTGGGCTCCCGGGGACAGCCGAAACCTTACAATTGGGACCTAGAGAGGCCCAAAAGTAAAAACTTATAGGATTGAGATTAGAAATGGTTAGGAATAAAAATTTTATACTTAGAATTAATTTTCGGGTAATGATTGATTACCTAGGTACACTGTTTTAACCGTTCAGTGAAATTTAGATTGTCAGCGATTTCTAACACCGAAAACTATTTTAATCTTTACAAAATAAAGACCCTTATCTCTTTATATTAAAGGAATGGCTAAGATTCAATCTTGAATTACAAGATTGATCCTAGCCATCCATTTATCTTACTAGGCTAAGAAATATCCAAGTTTAATATATAAAATTCCTAGCATTTAATTACAAGATTAGCTTAAAAACTAATCTTCTCCAACAAGTTACACATTTCTTCTCGGCCATCAAGGAAGCTGAAACAGAAAACTCCATTTTCTTTCACTTGAGAGCTCAAGCTTACTTTCCAAGTCCATAAACACTAGTCTAGAGTTATTGAAACTTCAAAGTTCCTTCACAAAACTTGTTCTACACCTCAAACCCTACAAATCCAACCGATTGAAATCTTAAAATCCTCACCTTGATACTTCACTTCCCCACTGCCTAAGGGAGATTTGGGACTAAAATTGGTGTCTTGAAGTGAAGGGAGATTACTTAGAGCATCCTTTGAAGCATAAAGCTCAAAGGCTTTCAAAGTAGGGTTCTATGGAGTCCTTTCTTGCCAAATTTATTTTTCTTATTTCTGGCCTGTGCTGCACGAAATTTTTCATTATATTGGTTATTGATATATGTTTGTTGAAGTATAAATTTTTGTGGAGGGTTTGGATGAGGTTAGAGTAATCATTTTATCAAGTGAAGTTTTAGATGGTGTGCTGGATTTTCGGTTTTGCTGAAAACAGTAAAATCTCATGAATTTTTAGATATATTTGTGGATATGATCATGGTCTGGAAATATTATATGTTGGACCTAACATCTTGGACCACCTACACGAAAATTCTTGAGCACTAATTTTAAGTTTTACTGCTTCAAAAAAATCAGAAACCGAAAGGGTTATCTTGCTGTCTGGATTGTGGGGACTGAAGCTCCGATTTTATATGATTTTAGTGCCATAGTAAATGATTGAATTATCATCTGAAATTTTTACAGGGTGTTGAAAACTTCTTTAAGTGTAACTGTGATTTTTCTTGTGAGTTGATTTCATCGTTTATTTGTGCTAAAAATTAAGAGAACTCTGGTCTGGGTTGTGAATCAGTGGTCTCTGACCACTAAACTTGTAAAATTTATTTAACATTGTTAGAGAGCTTTGTTTGCTATGAAATTTTTACAGGGACTACTAGACATATTGACATGTCATAGAGAATTTTTGTCGCCATTTAATTGGCCATTTGATATGGAAAGTAAATATTTTTACCAGAGTAGTAAACCTGCCAAGATGCTGAAAATGAGAGAATGTCTTAAATTGACATCAACATGGCACTTAGTCAATACATATGGTATATGAATGCATGCTAATGGTTTTCAAAGAGTTACTTACAAGGCATAAATGAGACTCTAATGTACCTGAATGTCTGTGTGTAATGTGAGCAAACCTTTGAAAAATAAAAGTATATGATGCATTTATATGACAAAAGAGGATATGTGAGATTTAATGATGCATATTTTAACATATGGGGAAAACAGAAACAAGGCTTATGTGCAGTAAAGAGGGAAGGCAAAAATAAGAACTTTCCAGGAAATTGTATGAGTCGGTAGACATATCGACTAGGAATAGAACTGTGTGTGATTCAGAAATGAGAAAAAAATGAAGTCCGATGATCACGAATAGGAATGAGCTCATGTCCTAGCAGTCTATGGTCCTCTGAGGAGTTATCCACTACATATGTCACTTGATGTGAAACTAAGTCTTCCCTATGCTAATGAAAAGAAACAACTGCACTAATTGAATTTCGTGTATTACAAGAGAAAGATTTATGGTTACCATCATGTTACATTTTGACTTTACTTGAATTATATACATTAATAATTATTCCTATGACTATGCATAGTTTAATTGTTATTTTTGCATATAAGTTTACTTGATATTGCTTATAAGAATGAAATTCCTACTTATGTTTTGTTTATTAATTTTGATTACTGGTGAGGGATTACCCTACTGAGAATTATATAATATTCTCATCTCTATTTGTGTATATTTTGTATGGTGTTGGGCCTTCTACAGATCTGTCAGTGATCTTCTTCCTTGACTCACCCCAATGGCAATGGCACTACGATCCCGACTTGGATTCACTATATGTAGTAGCATATTCTCGGAATCTGACAGCTTATGTATTCTTTTTAGTACCTCTCTTGTTTTTACTGAGTTTTACCGAGTTTGACCTTTTCCTTATAACGGTGTGCCCCTACACATGGCACACCCTGTTGAGTTTGTAGCTCCACCCGCACCACCTATGCCCCCTCCTAGAGATA
The DNA here is from genome assembly GCA_031216105.1 of Dalbergia cultrata. Taxonomy (NCBI): domain Eukaryota; kingdom Viridiplantae; phylum Streptophyta; class Magnoliopsida; order Fabales; family Fabaceae; genus Dalbergia; species Dalbergia cultrata. Next base: position 18,156,109 of record CM062348.1, on the reverse strand, counting down.
ATCCGCCCTCGTCCTCCTCCTCGGGACTCGGATCCACGGTGGTCACGGTGCCTGCTTTGAGGGCAATGCCATTCCACCGATGTGACGGTTTTCTTTAGCGGAGCATGTGACATTCAAGGACTCATAATATGTACGTAGTAGTAGTTAAGCATTAGGAACCCTCGATACTCTTGGTGATTTTGTGAGATACTTTAGAGTCCATTTACATGTATGAAATTTTCTTGGATCTCAACTTTGGCAGTCAGGACTACTTAGTAGAAGTGTTCTTTTGTACACTGAGTTCCTGACTAGTTAGGAGATAACTAGTTTGTTTGTTTGTTTTTTTTTTTATATGATGTACCTAATGTGAACTTAACAACAATGTATATATATATATATGTACATATTAGTTTGATAACTTATACATCTATAGTATTTTATTTCAGTTATTTTCGACTTGTATAGAGTATGCGAGTGAGTAATACTTTTCTAATTACTATGTGAACACTTGAGTAAAAACATGGTAATTAGGAGGGTGTTACAAATTAGGTCATTGCCCTCTTAAATATTCTTATGATTTTAGATGATGAAATTATTTATAAATGAGTTTTGAGAGTTTAAAATGAGTTCCAAGAGAAACTAGTATTTTATGTGCTTTAGAAATTATGTTTTATGCCTTTTATGGAGAAGTATATTTTCGGTTCTCCGTTGCTCTTTGCTGCCACTATATGTGCTGTTTTGATGATGATAATGTGCCTATGTTTGAGTAAAAATAATGTTAAGACTCATATGTGAAAGATAGGATAAGTTAGGAACTAGAAAAGAATTAATTTGAGAGTTCTAGATCCTTTAATTATGTAATTTTCTGGATTCTGTCCAGCAAGGTTTAGATTTAATAATCATGGTTTTAAATTAGTTTAAAAGTGTAGGAATGACTCATAATTGGTTTAGGACTTAATCTTGAAGCCTTAGGAGCAAACTAAACTTAGAAAGGGTCATTGTTGTGACTTCTAGGTACCCGTAAAGTTAGGATTTTAAATTCTGCATCCTTGAGGTTTAGAGATGTTCTTGGTCATAGTGTGAGGTGAGAAATACTTAGATATAACCTCATAGGTTCCCAAGAGACTAGGTTTTAATGATCGATAACTTAGAATGCGAGTTAAGGACTTTAAGGGTCTAAAACGTAATTTCTAGAACCCCGTAATCACACAATTATAAAGTTGTCTAAAATCTGCATAGTGCTGTTTGGATAGGTCCTTGAGCATAAAAATAAGTAAAACTTATTGGTTGTGAACCTATAGGTGTGTAAGAGGTTAAGGATAATACTAGAATAATTAGTTTACAAGTTTAAGACTCAAAAGAACCAAAGCATAACATACTATAGGGTTATAACATAATAAGCTTGGGGGTTCGTATGAATGATTGTCTAAGGTGTGATTATGTGATAATGTATACGCTATGGTTTTATGCATACAATATGAAGAAGTTTCTTGTGATGATATATATGCTATGAAAAAGATTTATGAAATGAATAATGATGTATATATGAATTAACACTTTATGAGAACTTAAATGTGACACAACATCAAAGCCTTTCTCTTGGCAATCGGTTTAGCTAAGACACCCCCAAGAAAACAAATCCGTGAGGGTATTGACATAGAGCTTGCCAAAGCGGACAAAACTACGATGCACTAGTTGCTAGTAGAGCGTTTCAAAGAGGAAATGACCCTAAGAGAGGTGATCCTTAATTGCCCCCTAGCCCGCACTATTAAGTCGGGATTATGTATATGTTACGCTTATCATAGGATAAGTAAGAACTAGTGACGACTAGTTAAGGTATGAGCTCATAACCTAGAGATGTTTTAGGGCGGCCCCATGAGATGAAAGTTAAAGTTAACAATGTCACATATACTATGCTTATGTCAAGGTTATAATGTTTCTTAGTTATTCTATTGTTTGGTTTACCTTTATGATGCACTCATATCATTAGATTATTTTATGCTTAGCTATAAGACGCATTGTAAAATATGATGGACCTTGGTTAAATAACACTTTGGAAAAATAACTTGAAAGGAATTTATATGCATGCACACCTTTTTAAATAAACCCAAGGTTTCTGAGGATGTGACGATGTCACCTAGGTAGGGATAACCCTACTGAGAATTCTTTTAGAAAGATTCTCATTCCCTCTCTCTTTTCTTCCGTCATATCTTCAGATGGCAACGTTCGTACTCTTCATCGACACCCCGGTATGGGAGCTGCACCATGACTCGGCACTCGGGTCATACCATTTTGAAGGTCGCTGCACTGTTAGAGTATTCATGTTCATGGGACGACTATTTTCGCACCCCGTCCCGAGTTACCGCTTCACCCCGACTGCCCCTTACCGTCATAACGGGATTTTTGAGCGAGCGAGACCACGCGATGAGCAGATCCTCCGCATGGAGCCCGAGACATTAGCGATGACGCGACTGCAGTATGTGCCGCGTCCCGGTACGGAGGCGGACCCATCCGAGGACCCGCCATCCCACATGTACGGTTGGAGCTCGGTCCGCTCCCCCATCGATGAGGTGGGAGTGAGGAGACGGTAGTCCCGAGGTTGGCTCGTTGGCCATCTATGCGCCGCGGTGGACACGCCCCGATGATGCGCTCGACCACTCCCGCCGAGATTCGTCAGTGGATCGACTCGACCCCACAGTACTCGGACCAGCAGGAATAGACATAGGAGGGGTAGTAGTTAGTGCACATACACACCACATAGTTGAGGACAAACCTTCTTTTGTATATGAGGTTGTCTACCTTAGGTGCACATGGGTATGGGTGTTGTTTCTCTTGTATTTACTTTTATGATTTCCTTGTATTGCATTTCAGTTGTATTCCGCTTCCCGATGTATTGAATAGTCCTGCCCTCTGGGTAGGCACAGTATATATATATATGTTTCAGTTGATGTCTCCATGATATGATGTGTTTCTCTATGCTTTGCTTATATGTTTCACTATGCTTCCTCCTAAAGATTCGTGCGTGGCTCTCACTTTGATTTAAATTCCAAAAAGAAAAATTTTACCCATATTTCTGCTAAGTATTTTCTAAGAAAAAGATGAGACCAAGAGGTAATATTCTAAAGATTAACCTAAGTACATACTAGTAGTCTTGGATTAAGATTTAGGGTGTTACCCCAAGAATTTTTTAACTTCATCGAGATTTGATGAGTCTTGCACAAGGTAATGACTCTATCACTGTTTACGTCACTAAACTGAAAGCAATATAGGATGAACTATCTTCTTATCACCCCATTGGTCAATGCACCTGTGGTGGAATCCGTCCCTTCATTGAACATCATCAACATGAGTATGTCATGTCTTTTCTCATGGGATTAAATGACAATTTTTCTTCCATTCGTAGTCAATTACTTCTTTTGGAACCTCTGCCACCCATCAACAAAGTTCTATCCTTGGTTATCCAAGAAGAAAAACAAAGGGAACTTTCTCTAAAGTCTTATCCTCAATTATTTTTTGCTCTCAAATCTGACCCAAAACCAAAACAGCCAAAGAAAGATCGCCCTTAGTGTTCTTACTGCCACTATATGGGTCACACAGTGGACAAATGTTTCAAGATTCACGACTACCCTCCTGGTTATAAGCCAAAGAGTAAAATTTCTAACAAAAGCACCATTAACATGGTTGCTGATGGTTCAATGGCCATGGTTACTGACTATTCTAAAGTTGAGACTGAAGTTAATTCCTCAGCTCCTATTACTTAATCACAATTTCAACAATTAGTGAACTTGCTATCAACACAACTTGCTGCAAAGAATACTCCTGGACACCAAGAATCTTTAGTCACTATATCCACAGGTATTCTTTTGGCTACTATCACTGCTAAGGACTTGAACATTGATTATTGGATTATTGATTCTGGAGCAACACATCATGTTTGCTTCAGTAAAAATAAATTTGTTACATTTGAAAAACTTGAAAATTGCTTTGTTTCTCTGCCTAATAAACTTGGAGTACTAGTTTTAGGCAAAGGCACTATCCCTCTTAATGAATCTCTCATTTTACAAAATGTATTCTATGTACCAACATTCTCCTTCAATCTTATATCTGTTAGCAATTTAGTTAAATTTAATCCTGTTACTCTAACCTTTTATGATCATTGCTTCCTCATTTAGGACAAGGTGTCTTTGAGGATGATTGGCAAAGGTGAGGAAGAGCATGGACTCTATGTTTTTTGCCCCACTCTACCTCAATCTCTAGACAAGTTTTCATTTCTTACTCTCTGTAATTCAGCTTGTAATTCAATTTCAATAAACAAAGTGTCACCTTATAGGTGGCATGATAGACTAGGACATATTTCACATATATGTCTTAGTTAATTGGTTGTTAAAGAATAAGCTCTCAATTGAGAATAAAAAGTCTGATATTACTGCTGTCAATGATTGCTCTATCTATCCATTAGGAAAGCAAGGTAGATTAAACTTTCATTCTAACAATAATTTCTCAAATAAACCATTTGAATTAATCCACTGTGATGTTTGGGGTCCATTTCTCCAGCAAACATATAATGGCTATAATTATTTCTTAACCATAGTTGATGATTTCAGTAGGTACACTTGGCTTTGCTTCTTAAAAACCAAGGCTGAAGCCATAAGCAAACTTAAACATTTTTTCAATATGGTTGAGACATAATTCAACATTGTCATAAAATGTTTAAGGTCTGACAATGCTAAGGAATGAGCACTAACTGATTTTCTGTTACAAAAAGGAATTACACATCAATTTGCTTGTGTGGCAACCCCTCAACAAAATTTAGTTGTTGAGAGAAAACATAGACATTTGTTGAATGTGGCCAGGGCTTTATATTTCCATTCCAAGGTTCCCTTACAATTTTGGGGAGATTGTGTCTCAACAGCAGCATATCTCATAAATAAAACCCCTTCACAAGTTTTACAATATCAGACTCCATTTGAAAGACTCTATGATAAATCTCCTGACTTGAACTCTTTAAGAATTTTTGGCTGCTTATGTTTTACATCCACTTTAGTGTCCACAAGACACAAATTCAATCCTAGGGCCTCTGCTGCAATTTTTATTAGCTATCCAACAGGGTACAAAGGGTATAAAGTATACAATTTAGAAACCAAATCAGTTTCAATATCTAGAGATGTTGTATTCCATGAAAATATATTTCCATTCCACAACATTTCAACTACATTACCAGTCATTGACCCTTTTCCTACCTTAGTTCTTCCTCGATTATTACCTGATACTACTAACAGCGTAGACCTTACTCACACATAACCAGAAACTTCCATTGACACACAAATTTCAAACCAACTTCTAAACAGTGATACTTTTGAAACTTCCTTTAGAAATCCTGAACCTCAAACCAACATCCCTGCATCAGATACTAATGAACCTGTCCAAGAAATAATGAGATCTTCAAGACAACATAGACCTCCACAATACCTCAGTCAGTATGTTTGTAACCAGGTGTATTCTAAATCCTCTAATTATCCAATTTCTGATTTCATATCATATAACAAGTTGAGTCCTTCTTATCAGCAGTTTATTATGCAAATCTCATCTATTTTTGAACCCCAATTTTATCACCAAGCTGCAAAAATGCCAGAATGGCAAGAAGCTATGAAGGCAAAATTGCAAGCAATGGAGAACAATAACACATGGTCCTTAGTTCCTCTACCCCAAGGCAAACATACAATTGGTTGTAAATGGATATATAAAGTCAAGTATCTCCCTAATGGCACAGTAGACAAGTACAAAGCTAGACTCGTAAGTAAAGGTTATACACAACAAGCGGGTTTAGACTTCAATGAAACCTTTTCTCCTGTTGCAAAATTATCAACAGTGCGGGTACTCCTTAGTTTAGCAGCAATCAACAACTGGAATTTGCTTCAACTTGACATCAATAATGCCTTCTTGAATGGCAATCTTTTTGAAGAAATCTACATGGATTTACCTCTTGGATACTATAGCAAGGGGGAGAACTTGGTATGTAAATTGAACAAGTCAATATATGGGTTGAGACAAGCCTCAAGACAATGGTTCTCCACATTCACTGCTGCACTAACTGAAGCCGGATTCATCCAGTCCAAGAATGACTACTCATTATTCACAAAAGATTCAGGATCCAACTTTATTACCCTCCTAGTGTACGTTGATGACATCATCATAGATGGCCCCAATCCTTCTCTTATTCAACAAGTTAAATCTTTCCTCCAACAGAAATTTAGACTTAAGGATCTTGGCTCCCTCAAATATTTCCTTGGAATCGAGATTGCAAGGTCTACAGCAGGAATTTTTCTATGTCAAAGAAAATACACCTTGTCTCTACTTGAAGATACTGGTTTCCTAGGCTCTAAACCTGCCTCACTTCCTATGGATCCAAACATAAAACTCAATATTGAGGATGGTGATCTTATTGAGGACAGCAGCATGTACAGAAGACTCATAGGGCGTTTACTTTATCTAACTATATCAAGACCAGACACAGCATATGCAGTAAATAAATTAATCCAATTCAATTTACAACCAAGAACTCCACAACTTCAAGCCATTCATCATTTACTCAGATACCTGAAGCAATCCCTAGGACAAGGAATTTTCTTTTCAGCCACTTCCAGCCTTCATCTTAGAGCTTTTGCTGATGCTGATTGGGCCTCATGTACAGACTCCAGGAAATCAATATCTGGATATTGTATTTTCATTGGAGGTTCACTGGTCTCATGGAAATCTAAGAAACAACCTACTGTTTCTAGATCATCTGTAGAATCAGAATATAGAGCACTAGCAGCAGTTGCAAGCGAACTCACCTGGATGCAATCTTTGCTGAAAGATTTTCAATTGAATATTCCTTCTGCTGCAGTATATTGTGACAGCCAGGCAACTATATATATAGAGTCAAATCCCACTTATGATGAAAGAACAAAACATATAGAAGTGGATTGTCATTTTATTCGAGAAAAAGTTCAAGATGGCACCATTAGATTAGTTCATGTTAGGACACAGCATCAAATTGCAGATCTTTCAACTAAGGCTCTACCTTTATCACAATTTCAGAATTTGTTATCCAAGATGAGCATCAAAGACATATATATGCCATCTTGAGGGGGAGTATTAGGAAACACAAAGTAACTATTAGCTACTATTAGTTAGTTATCATTAGTTATCATTAATTACTCATTAGTTAGATTACTTAACAAACTCCTGTATAAATACCTGATCATACATTCAATAAAACCGACCTACCTTTTATAACATTCAATAAAGGAGGATGAGAACGAAGACTAAGAAAGCTTGGAGGAGAGATTAGAGGAATCACAGAAGCAATTCAAAAAACAACTGATACCATATTAGGCTTTGTGCCAGAACAAAATGATTGCTTAACATTGGATCAAAGGGTATATGTAGTTACAAGATTCACGAGTAAGGCTTCTGTGAAAGCAATAAATGACTAATGTTTATTTAACTAACCTAACAACTTAACAACAACTTAATAAACTTGTGTTTACGTTGATTTACTATCCTAGCAATGTACAAGATAATGTATATATTTTTTCTCATGTAAAATGTTGCTCTATAAACGATCGTTTCAGATATATATGTTTTTAGAAAGAGTGCATGCTGCATTTTGGTAATAAGTAACAACTCTACATTTATATATCGATCATCTTGCTTTATTGTTGATTCATATATTTTTAATTATACAGGAGCTCCAAACTTGACTATAAGGTGCATTAATTTGTTCCCAAAGATCGACCAACTGAATTCAAGATGAATGTTGAATTGTTGATTAATTATCGGATCAACGATCACATATATGATTAGTCTGGTTACTAATATTGTGAACTCGATTTTAAGATTGTTACTTTAATTACGATCCTACCATAGCAAAGTAATCATATTCTAACATCCAAAAATGAGTATTTTATTAGACATCTACTTCATGACCATTAGATGTAATGGTACAATGAGGGTGAATGAGAACCACTATCACATTCAATAGTCATAAAGTATATTGGATGTCCTAATAAAACAATCAATTTTAGATGTTAGAATAGTATTACTCACCGTGGTATTTAGTGAACTTAAAATTGCAATAGTTTGATTTATTATATGTATTGCTCTCAAGAAATCATGACTGTATTAGAAGACCTCCAAAAGTGTGCAGTTAGGTAATATTTCTGGAGAAATCTTTTAGTGATTTGAGAATAAGAAAGAAAATTTGCTTTGTTTCATTTAATAAATAACACATATACTATTATATTAAATATGCAGAGAGAATAAAAGATAACAATAACTCACAAAATTAATATGTTATATATTAAATATATTAGAGCAAATATATATTTTTTGTCTCTGAGAGCACCCAAATATTTCTCATATTTCTGTCTGAAATTAGTAAGTTATTTAAGCAGATTTTTAAATCCTTTTCTGGCGATTTCTATTTACTCTAGTTATTCTATGTATTGCTCAAAATAAAATGCTTGATATATTTCAGGTACAACTTGAACCATTGACCTTCTCTGCTACTCAATTGTCTTTGAAACTTAGCGCAAAAAATTCTAATGCAAAGAATAGTAAGTTGGATTAATAAAAATTCAACCCAAAGTGATTGGCCACAGTGGAATTAGACTGTGATCCAAGCGAATTTTATCTGTAATAACATAGCTTAATACTAACTAGAGTCCCTATTTCGGAAAGAGTTTTTTTTTTCAATAATTAAAATCAATTTAACTCCCTAAATGAGGAAAGCGAAAGATAAAACTAAGACTCCGTCCCTTTGGTACACCTGATAATATAAGGACAAATAGTAAATATCTAATAGGATAAGGTCTGATAATATAAAATTTGATAAATTTTTAATATTATAAAGTGTTTGGTGTAACGCTTTATAAGATATTATACTTTATATTTTATAATAATAATATTATTATTATTATTTATAAATAATTCTAATATTATAACTAAATGTTGAATAAAATAAAATAAAATTTTTATTGATGATTTAAATATATTTTTAAATATTATATTTATGTAAATATTTATGAATTAAAATTTGATTTGTATTAAATGTTGTTATTTATTACATATTATTTAACATTTATTTTAAATATTTATTATTTTATTGTATATTTATTAATTAGAATTAATATATCTATACTGATATCATATATTATTTTTTAAAAATATTTTATTTATAAATTTTTACTCAAGAATTATTTTATTTTAATAAAATATTAAAAAATAAAAGTAATTTTATTTATTAAAAGCTAATCAGGCTTAATATAGCCTCCTCACATGCCGTATTAAGTTATATAACATTTTTATGTATAAGAGGATTACGATATATAAATTTATACAATACGTTATTTGCATCAAATAACAAATAAGAACATAACATATAGTTCAAACACATCCTATACACCATAATAAAAAACAAAGGCACCCTCAATTAAATTCTGCATAATCTTTCTGAAAAGATTTTGCTACAATTTTTACAAACACGTGCATGTCAAAACATTAGTTTCATCAGTACAGTGTGAAAGATAAAACAGACACATGCTAATAGAAAAACTCGTACCTTCTTCCTGCACGGTAATATTATTACCACCTCAACATCATAATCAGAATTATATGCAATTGAACAGCTCTGTTTGTGTATTTCGTTTGTGTAAAAGTTGTCTTTCAAACCATGAGGTCTTGTCCCACGCAGCAAGTCTCTCTCTCTCTCTCTGCCTATTCCACCAGGTATTTTCACTTCATCAGTGTGGCACTTCAATTTCGATATGTTATTAAGTATATATGAATAACTGAATAACTCAAAGGACATAACAATTCAAAATTATTGACTTTGCAAGAGATAGTCGGGGAACAAGCATGGAAACACGTATCGATTATTCATTCATCAGTTAATGGCTTACAAGCTTGAGACACAATATCATAGATGACAGATCGTGTTCGAGGATGGCTACCATGCATATACGTAGGGGAAGCTATATATCGCTAGTGTTTTCTACTTTTTGGGGTATAATTTAGCTAGAATTTAATCTACACATGAGCCTTAATTATACCATGAAGTTTTTGCTTTACATTCAATATGGAGCATGCAGCAGTACCTTCTCAATGTGCTCTACACGCAAACTTACAATAATGATACTGCCAGATGACAGCAAAGGCTGGTGAGAATTTTATTGATATACAAGAATAATGTATATTTTTTTTCTCATGTAAAATGTTGCTCTATAAACTATCGTTTCAGATATGTTTTTAGAAAGAGTGCATAGTGCATTATGGTAATAAGTAACAACTCTACATTTCTATATCGGTCATCTTGCTTTATGGTTGATTCATATATTTTTAATTATACAAACTTGACTATAAGGGGCATCTTCTTCCCAAAGATCGACCAATTGAATTCAAGATGAATGTTGACTTGATTAATTATCGGATCAAAGATGACATAGGTGATTAGTCAGACTACTAATATTGTGAACTCGATTTTAAGATTGTGTTACTTTAATTATGATCCTACCATAGCATAGTAATTATACTCTAGCATTAAAAAAATTGGTATCTTATTACATATCCACTTTATGACCATTGTATATAATGGTGGAATGAAAATGAATGAGAACCACTATCACATCTTATAATCATAAAATAGATTGAATGTTCTAATAAATCACCCAATTTTAAATGTTAAAATAATATTATTCACCGTGATGCTTGTTAGTGAACTTAAAATTGCAATAGTTTGATTTATTATGTATTGCTCTCAAGAAATCATGATTGTATTAGAAGACTTGCAAAATTGTGCAGTTAGGTAATATTTCTAGAGAAATTCTTTAGTGTTGTGAGAATAATAGAATATATTTGTTTTGTTTCATTTAATAAATGACACATTAATTATTATATTAAATATATAAGAAAAAATAGGAAATAACAATGACCCACAAAATTAATATGTCATATATTAAGTGGAACAGAGCAAATATATTCTTTTGCTCTCAGAAATTTCTCATATTTCTATCTGAAATTAGTAAGTTATTTAAGCAGATTTTTAAATCCTTTTCTGACTATTTGTATTTGCTCTAATTATTCTATGTATTGCTCAGCAAAAAGTGCTTGTTATATTTCACGTACAACTGGAAACTTTAACCTTCTCTGCTTCTCAAGTGTCTTTGAAACTTAAAGCAAAAAATTCTAATGCAAATAATAGTAAGTTGCATTAATAAAAATTCAACCCAAAGTGATTGGCCTGTGATCCAAGCGAATTTGTCTGTAATAACACAGTTTAACACTAACTAGAGTCCCTATTTCGGAATTAAAATCAGCTTAACTCCCTAAATGAGGGAAGCAAAAGCAAATACACCACAATAAGAAAAGGAAGCTCAACAAAAGCTTAAAATAAAACCAACCAATAATTGTCACTCAGATATCACTCCAACTTAAAATTACAAAGCTATTCTTTAAACCAAAAAGAAATGTTTAGAAAATTAACCGCAGGTAGGAAAACCAGTAAAAGATGTCAATTTCAAGGACTCCAAGAATAATCCCATCTAGCTAGCTAGTAACATTTTTCCTTCAGTAGTGACTGCCACGATCTCTTGCCTCGTAACCATGTTTCTATAAACATGCTTCGGGTATAGAGCCTATATTTGGAATGAATTGGAAGAATTGAGCAACGATGTTATCAATGGCAATATTGCACGTCGGGTCACCCAGATTAGACGTTTTATTCGCCTATAACCTTTTGTAAAAGCATAATATCTAAAATCACAGTAAGGTTACGTTGGAATTGATTATTCCGTAGCAATTTTTAGATGATTCGTTTTTCCAATCTAAGGTGTTAAAGTTGTGATTGTCCAAAAGTGTAGTATGCATATACAGTGTCAACTGTGTCAGGAAAAGACAAAAGCAAATTACCTCCCCTATATATATATATATATATGAGACTGGTTTTTCCTTTGTCTATACTTGTAACTGCGTGTGTCAAATAGAAAGTGGGAGAGATCTTAAAGCCTCTTAGCAAAAATCTTTAGAATAAAGAGAAAGGAAGATTAAAAAGCACTAGGCACTGTGAGAGCAAGAACAATTAACCATGTGAGCTTGTGTTGTATGAGGAAAAAGGAGAGACATGGAGGAGAAGCAACTTTAATAAGCACGACATCATCATCAACATCAACATCTTCTTGCTGTATTGCCTTTCCTTTTTCATAAACACCTTAAATTCGCTGTCTCCACACATCTCTCAGAATTCTACGCCTTCCCGTTTCCTTTTCGTCTCTCTTTCTACCTTTTGTGTTCATGATTTGAATACTTGGTTTCTGTGTTACTACTGTTATGCACAGATCGGTCAACTCACTGTGTGTTGCTTGCTGCTACAACTAAAGCTTTTACTACAGCGTCAATTCTTCGGTTCTTCAATCCCGAAGTTCCTATAAATAGTGTTCATCATCTCCATTAATTGTTGGATCACAAACACACACAAAACCCTAGTTTAAGAGAAACGTTGTAGCCAATAACATATTAGATCTTGCAGTCATAGGCGGTGGTGATCTTGTTCTAAATCATCAACTATGTCTGATTCATTCAGTACCTTTCATTCTGCCACTCCAAACTCCTCCCTTGATTCCCTTTTAGCTCCCAAACTCACTACAATCCCCTCAATAGCCCAACCTTACTGCAGTATTTGCACCCACTGCAACCATCTCCTCAGCTTCAATCACCATGCTGGTAAGCCAAATTATATATATATATATATAACTAGCATAGTTAATAGACTAATTATTAATTATTTTGTTCATGTGGCAACATTCATGTATATGGTCAGTTGGTCATTTGCTTCTTCTATAGGTATGTATGTATGCTAGAAATATATATAATTAATCATATTGTAAATTAGTGTGAATTTCCTTGTATATGATATATGGTACGTACAGGTCATGTGGCAGAGGAAGGGACAAGTAAAGCAGGGTTGCATGTGAAGTCCCAGCAAAGCACAAGGTGGAGTCCAACGCCAATCCAGTTACTAGTCCTCGAGGAATTGTACAGGCAGGGTACCAAGACCCCATCAGCTGAACAAATCCAGCAAATAGCCTCACAGCTGCGTCAGTTTGGCAAGATTGAAGGCAAGAACGTCTTCTATTGGTTCCAGAACCACAAGGCAAGGGAGCGCCAGAAGCGTCGCCACCTTGAGATTGAGGAAACTGGTTCTTCCACTAGAGGTAAGAAAGTTCAGTTCAGTATACACTATGGGAAATGAGCAGTGCAAGAGGGTGCAGGTACACCTTGTTATTATAATGGGCAAGTGATGCTGTTTACACGTCAAAAGTAGACAATATCTATAGAGAGAAAGACCACTTTATGTTTTGAGTTGTGTTATCTATATTTATTTTCTGTAAGACATTATGTTGACCGTTAATTTACGTTTTATCTAGAATATTGTCTCATTTATTATGACTATAAATAATATTTTTTTAATATTTTTTTAACTATCAAATGATTTGTGGCTTTCCCTTTCTCCAAGAGAATGTGATGTTTAGTACAAATATCATTTCGCTTGTGGAGCTTTGTAGCGATTTAAGGTTCTTATCGTGGTCAAAAGATTCCTGTATTACACATCATCCTTACACTGATGATCACAAGAGAGTGAGCGAGAATGGTTTTATGTGATATTTTAGTATGCAAGATTTGACGTTGAATTTGGGGGTGTTTGGTTTTTGACTACAGGGTTGAAAGGGACAGGTTCTGAAGTTAAAGAGACAAAGAAGTGGGCATCCACTTCGAACTGCAGTGGACATGCAGAGGTCTGTAATTACTAATTACTCTTGGCTTTGTTCATGGTACAACAACAATATTTTATTCAGCTTTGTTAAGCAAAGATACCCAAAAGATTATGGGAGACCAATAATGGGGTCTAATAATTGGTTCAGAAGCAGGCAAGTAAAAGATAAAACCAAATAAAATAATGAGGAAAAAAACAATCAGCATTGAGAAGCACAAGAAAGAAGTGGAAGAAAACAATAACAGCTTCTGTATGTTAGAAAAAAAAGCAGTGGCTTCAAAAGCTGCTTTTTCAACTTTCTGTTGAGGCTGTTTTTGGCTAGAGTTTCAGACTTTCTTGGACTTACTGTGGATGAATTCTCTCGAAAACCCACACCCCTCTCCCTCTCAAACACACACACAGTACTATATATCATTCTTCCCTTCTTTTCTCTTGTTTTAATATTATATTGTTTCTATATTCAACTTTTTACCGTCTGTAATTTCCAGGAATCTGCTGCACTGGATGTAGCAGAAAACGGTTCAAATGGGTGGCCTCAACTTGAGGGAAAAGGCATCCAAGCTTTGAGGAAAAACATGGCATCATCAGAAAGGCAAGATAAGTGCCAAAATATGGAGATGGTTCCCTTCCCTCCAATTACCATGGCATCTCCAACTTCAGCAGCATCACACAGAACACCAAACTTACAACTTTTGAGCAGCCCTCAGAATTATATTTTACCATTTGTACTCAACAGAGAAAGTTTCAATCATCATGATGAAGAAAATGCAGATCCTCGGACCCTAGAGCTATTTCCAGTTAAGAGGGATGGCCAAGATGGCATTTGTCTCTCCGAGAGGAAATCTAATAAGTTCTGTGCCAAGGCTTCGATGGAAGAAATCAGCTGCAGCCAGTTTTTTGAGTTTCTTCCTTTAAGGAACTGAGTAGAGTTGCTTTGGTATGGCCATATGTTTTAGGAGCAACAATGAGCAAAATATATAATTAGAATCTTTAATCAAAATAAAATAAAATAGTATAACCTGCTTGTTCATTCCAAAAAAAAATAATAATAATATTCTAACATCTAAAAAATAGATATTTATTGGGACATTCATTTTATAACAATTGAATGTAATAGATATTAAAAATAAGTGAAAATTACCGTCACATTCAATGGTAATAAAATGAGTGTTTTAATAAATATTTATTTTTTAGGTGTTAAAATAATGTTTTTATGCAAAAATACTATGATGATGTCAGATTGTTCTAGCAACTTAGTTCCGACAAATTTTGTCACTTTCTAGTACTTGGAAATATATGTAGTTGTTAAGCCTATAAATTTAATGTAATGAATAATATAAGTATATTTTTATTTATCTTTTGTTGGACTAGCAAATCTTTAGTCTCAAATTCTCTTCTTCGAGCCAGTGGTCATGCATGTACCCTAGAAGCTGTCTGTACGTGCATTTGAACCTTATGTTTGTCTTTTCAATTTTACAGCATCTTGTTATAGGACAGACATGGCTTTGCCGCCTGACTAGGTCATTGATTGAATCGGTTAATAAGCTTTTTTCTGAAAATATTATGTTATTGTTTAAGTTTATTTCAAAGGTAATGTGTCTACTTCCGTTTGAACCTACAGTTAAGATTTTATTATTATACAAATTCTTATAATTTTACTTAATTTTTAATTAAATTTCTATAATTAAAAAATCTTTTAAATAAATTTCTATATTAGATGAGTTTTTTCAATTAAGTCCTATTATTATAAAAAATAGAATATTCATAAAATATTCTATTTTACAATAGGGTGAAAAGAGGAATGTAAATAAAATATTAATGAAATATTCTATTTTTCATAATGATAGTGACCTGATTGAAAATTCTCATATATTGTGGGGCTCACTTATAAACTTTTAAATTATAAGGATTTAATTGAAAATAAAATAAAGTTATAGAGATCTATAAAATAATTAAATTTAAAATTAATTTATATTTTAATCTAATATTAAAAAATTATAGAAATTTATATTTTTAAATAACTTCAATTGTTTCCCCTTAAACCATCTAAACATATTAAAAAATTATTGACATTTTATATTTTAAAATAAATTTGAGTTTTTTTTTACTCCCTTAAACCATACAAACAAATTAAAATTATAGAAACAATTTATTTCATTAAAAGAATTACTTAAAATACCGCATCCAAAAACAGGCTGCATATATTTCGCTCTAGGACTTAAGCTCACAATTTTATTCTATCACATGATGAGGTATTTTATCTCATGGGTGGACGTGGACATAGATTAATTATAAAAAATAATGTTATTTTAACATTCAAAAGTGAATGTCCCAAATGTTCAAATAACATTTCCCTTGACTAAAGCCACAGTTGTTCTTGTGCGTGGGCATTCATCTTGTTATCTCTCAATTTTCAGTTTTATTATTCGTGTATGTGTGCAGGACTGTGGTGTGCAATTTTATTCCACATGTATTTGCTGAATTGCTGTGTTCAATCGCAACTCGTTTGTTTTGTCTACATTCTAACTGGAAAGCAAAAGAGACACATGATAGTGTATAAATCTCGAATGTTCCAAGCCACAGCATATTGAAGAAAGTTTTTAAAAATAGGATAAAATGAAATCCATCACGCACATTCGAATCTTTAATGGTGTATTAATTTGAATTTTTTTTTCTTTTAGGAAGGGATTGAATAGAGAAAGAAGGAAGTGAACAAAGTTGAACAAAATTATTCTATCTCTTTTTCTTGTCTCAATTTCTGTCCCTCTTGTCCCTTCAATCAAACTTTATATATATTTAAATAATAGGTAGTTGAAAAATTTTGATTGGATAAGAAATCACATGGGTGATATCATTATTCCACAGATATTAAAATTTCTTTGAAAAGACATGGAGTGAAACAAAAAAAAGAGATAAACAATTTCGATCTAACAAAATTATGTTTTTTTTTTGTTTGGAAGATTAATAAAAGAATATATCATAAATTAATTAATTGTGCTGAGAAGTTATATCACACATTAAATAAACAGATTTATAGTTATTAACTTTTCTAACTTTTAGTTTCACTCATTTCACCTTGATTGTTGTGAACAGATTTATATGGATTAAAATACAATCTTCTCTTTTGAGAGGAGATTTTAAAACATTCTCTCATTTATTTCTAAAACATACGCTATTCTCACTTAAAATATTGAAAAAAAATTACATTTTAAATTATTTTTAAATATTTATTAACTATTCATTTTTCTCATACTTATTATTTCATTTATGACCAATAACATTTTAATCATAGTTATATAATTTAATTTCTTTAAAAAAATATATATGTGACTTATAATAATACAAAATATTGGTATAATTATATATACATGTATTTGATTTTTAAAAAAAATTATATATTAAGAAAATAAATTGTTGATAGTAATATAATTTTTTATAATTATTTTTAAAAAATAAAATTCATATACTTGTTAGCTAGGTTTATTTTAGGATATTAAAATATATAAAATATAAAAATATTTATCAATTTCGCTTATAAAGATAAATCACAGAGAATATAGCAGAGTTGCAAAAATATACATTAAAATTTAAAAATTATTAACATTACATAATTTTAATGCTTAAAAATAATTTGTATTAATTTGCTTATAATAATTTGTTTTCTTAATACAAGTAATAATTTAAAACTAATATATATATAAATGAATATTTTATATTATTATGAGCCACTTATATTTATTTTACAAAGTGTATATATATATATATAAATAATTAAGGTTATTTTTTAAAAAATAAAATAATAAGCATGAAAAAATAAATAATTAATAAAAAATTTAAAAATGAATTAACGTATAGCTTATCTTAATTTTATGGGGATGTATATTTTTTAAATAAAAAGAAAAAGAAAAATGTAATAGAACTATCTCTCAAAAAGAGATATTATATTTTAATTTTTATATAAATATATTGGAGGAAGAGGAGAAATATTCCCTTTAAATCCCATTTCCTTTTTACTTATTATTAGACTATCAAACAAGAGAGGAAAAAAAAAATCCTTTCCTCATTATTCTTGTCCCTTATCTCATTATATGTCATTCCAAACACACTAATAGCGAAATTTAGTTTATGTATTATATATAACAGCATTAAACAACATTATTTTGTTTACTAATAGAACCTGAATTTCAGCAAAGTGATAACTCATATATTATCTACCATCATAACAATCCACCATAATTCACTTTGGTGATGAATTTGTAACCCTAAACCATGATTATATTCAATGTTGTGTACAAGGAAATATTTGAAAACCTTATGTCAAGAGGTATGTAAATATGATTCTAATAATATTATTTGTTACCAACTTTTTACTAACAGATAAAATTTGATGCTTGACTACAACCATATGTTTTTTAAATCTTACAGATGATTAACTCCAGCTCTTAACATGCTTCTACTATGCGGCCAATGGCATTCCACCACTTTTTTTCAATCAACAAAATTCAAATAATGTTGTATCTTCTTATATTTACTAACTTATCTATTCTATCTATTCATTTTATGCATACTATTTTCCTTTTATTTTTTTATTATTTTCCGTGCATTGCATGGGTAACTACACTAGTTAAATGTATAAAAGTTAAATTCATAATTCATATATAGTATCAATTATATGCCTGCTATTTCGATATTGAACTCACTTTCAATTAATTACATTAATATAAATTATATTAAAATTTAACTGGTGTTGATACTGCGAGTCATGTCAAAATGCACTAAAATAAAGTATACTATTTCAGAAACTAAAAAAAGAGTAAAAAACTTTTTTGCCGTGGTGGCTTTTCCAGCCTAAACGGGCAACCTCTTTCTGCGCTTAAGGAGATTCAGCTTTTTGCTTTGCATTTGTTTGCATATATGTTATCATATAGTAGTTGGTGTGCTTGTGAATTGTGATCATTAAGAACTGACAATGTCGAATATTCCTTTTTTTCGTTAAGCGTTATCAACGTGCATTCTGCTATATGATGAGGTCATTTTACGCTTAAAAGTTTGGAACAGAAATGAACCATTCTCGTCTTGAAGAAAAAAAAGTAGTTTTTTTTTCTCCTATTTTTTCCCAAAACAAAGCTCATTACTTAACAAGGCAAATGAAGAGATGAATATCTAATGAAACTTATTATATGTATGATATGTAAAGTGGTATAGGTAATAAGAAGGTTTAAATCAAGCAGCGGAGGATTTATTTTTATATACAATGTTAATATTAATACATGAAAAAGAAAGCATTTGTGGAGAGAATGAAACATGTATTAAGAATGCCGTATACAAAGACTAATCTTTACAAAAATAATGTAACAAGATTTATGTAAGACAAAATTAATGTGCTTTGAAATGGGAGAAATAATTGGATGCTTGAAGAAAATTTTTATATGATTTATTCACAATTAATTTGTCATTGTGGATTATTATTGTTTCACACGTTGAAATATGAGTGAACTGAATATTACAACTTTTTTATTAGAGATTTACGGATTGGACTTATACTTAGGTTTAATTTGAAAATTATTCACCCCACTGCGCATGGGTTATGTTGATGTACGTGACGAATTGGATTGAGACGTGAGAGCAAAAACCAAAATCCAGGTCCGGCACAATGAATATAGAGCCGACTTATTTGAAACAAAAATGTTATTCTATCGTCTAAAAGTGAGTGTTTAATTGAAATACTTATTCTATCACAATTATATATAATGCTGATCAATTACTTCCACTCATCAACCACATCTAATAATGATAGAGACACTCACTTTTAAGTGTTGAAATAGCATTATTTTATTTGAACACCACAATATGGGTATCCATTGATACAGTCATTTTATGACTATTGAATATGATAAATGGATAAAGTGTGTAGGGACCACCATAATCTTTTTGTTGATTACATATATGATAGGATTTAAATAAAAAAGAAAAAGAAAGATGTATAATGTGCAGCACCGATTTCGCCAAACTCCATTCTTCTTCCTTACTTCACGGCCTCGCTCACATATGATGATTGGAGGACATTCTTCATGGCCAATTCTCGTCCAACACCGCCATGGACTATCATAAGCTAGCACAACTCCTTGTTTATAGGCAATTTCTTGTCTTTTCCATTGGTTGTAATGAAGTTTGAATTTATGACATCATTCATACTACTCAAACTTTTCACTACTAATCAATTCTAGTGGCCTTTTCTTGTCCTTTCCAAGTTATTTTACCACTAGCAAGAAGGATAGGGTTTAATTATATATAATTTGTAATGGTAGGTTTATTAACTGATTATGCAAATTATTATGTTTATTTCATTTTTAAACTTACAGATAATGAGTTCTGACTTTTATTTTGACCAATGTATTTTTTTCACTTATGGCTGTCAAATCCAACAATTCAACCAGATCTCGCCGTATACACTAGTTAATTAATTAGGTCAGGTCTCGAGTAGGAAAAAAAAAAAACACTCACAACCCATGCCTGGTACTTGTAGATTTGCAGAGTATACTGTAATTAATCGCATAATAACGCGTACGGTATATGATATTATAATATTTATATGCATTTAATCCCAAAAAAAAGGGGAAAAATAAAAGGAAAACTCCGTTGGTTGACATTGAGTGACCCACCAAGAGCAGAAGTGAAAGATCATCAGCACCCCTGACCACATGTAAAAAGGTAGTACATCACCTTAAGTAAAATTGAAAGGGAGAAGGTGAAAAAAAAAAAAACAGAAAAGCAAAGGAAAAAAAATGTCATTTTCATGTATGTGTAAATGAGTCAGTCATAATTGATGAGTGAAATAAAGAAGGGGTTTGTCTACAGTTATGCTAAACTAGGAGTTGCAGGATTGTCATCACTGCATGTCTGCAAAGTGCAAACAATGTGGGAGAGAGGAAAAAGACAGGAGTATCACTGTGCAACTAAGTTGTAAAGATATTCATATGATTATTCGGTAGGATACGAACAGAGATATAATATAAATCAAATTAAAATTATATAAAATATAATTAAGAGTATTAAAAAATATTATAACATATATACTTAATATGATATATATTTGAAGTATCTGTTGATTAATTCAAGCTCACACAAGGCGACCCTATATGTTTTGAAATTGGGAGGCTTCATATTGTACTGGTGCCTTGGTACCGTCCTTTGACTCTCTTGTCTGTCTGTCTGTCCTTATTTCTCCCCCACCTTCGTATGTAACACATCACTCACAACATCCATTGCACAAGTGATTCTTTGTTTTAACCAAGATTTATAACTCAATCTGCATCCATGCATTTGTCCTTTAACACTTTAATTAATCTTGATGTTGAAAGATACCTGTTCTCTGCCTTCTTGTTGTATCACATCATCAATTATGTTACAAAGAGTTAATGATAAGAGAAATGTTTTTTAAACCGTGATTTAAACCTCATTTCGGGTACTAACTGGGATCACCGTGTAAATAATTAGAAATTTTAACTGTCGCTTCTGATGAATATAATAGATATATGTAGTAAGATAATTAACCAAGAATATATGTAGTATTCTTTTATTGGATTTAATAGTAACATATTTGAGAGTCCTAGTTGTAAACACATAATTCTTTATATTTTTCTCACTGGGAGATTTGTGAGTAGTGCAACTGAAATCTTTAGTTAATCTTTGGTTATTTGTACGTGATTTCCCAAGTTTAGTGTTCGAATACCAATATTGTAATAATAAACATACATTATTTCAAAGGACGGCAAACTGCAATAACCTTCCTTAAATTACATGATATTATCGATATGTAGAGTTGTACTCTGATCTTCTCTAAAATGAATGAATGTGGCAAGTGTCTGAAATTTGTGTGTGAGAAAGTAAATCCAAGTGAACCTTGAACAGATGCATCCACAGTAGTATCTAGCTCCTGTGGTGGATTGTAAGGGTGTAGAACCCTATATATCTGAGTAAACAAGTTGTAGGGGGCAATATATGTAATAAGGAAATTAGGGGAAAGGGAGTGTGATTTTCCAAGGCAACAAGCACGACATGCATTAGGGATTTTATTAATATCAGTAAGGATGTTGGAAGATTGTAGAACTAGCTGTACAATTTTATTTGAGGGATGGCCTAATCTAGCATGCCAATCTAGAAAACGATTTACAACATGTGTTATAGTTTGGGACAAAGCAAAAACATATAGAGATTTGGGGGGAACAATATCAGGTACATGTTTTAAATCTGGAAAGATATAAAGTCCATTCTTAGGATATCCTTGTAGGAGGGTCTCATGAGTTTCCTGACATATAATAACACACTTATCAGCATGAAATTGAAAATTGCAAATTGTAGCATACCAAGCAATAAAGATGCAATTAGATAGAGATGAGTGAAGAAAGGAATGACCAAAATTAGCAATAGGTATACTTGAGCCATTGCCAATTGGGACCTGGTTAGGACCTGCATAAGAGGTGCTACCGTTGTTGAGATCCGACGTAATGTGATTGGTGGCACTGGTATCAAGATACCACATGAAGTCAAAGACAGTGGATAGCGTAGCCAATAA
Source organism: Dalbergia cultrata (assembly GCA_031216105.1). Classification (NCBI taxonomy): domain Eukaryota; kingdom Viridiplantae; phylum Streptophyta; class Magnoliopsida; order Fabales; family Fabaceae; genus Dalbergia; species Dalbergia cultrata. The sequence continues at coordinate 18,133,745 of CM062348.1, read as the reverse complement.
ACCTTGCGAAGAAGAAGCTAGAGTTGAAGGTGAGAAAGATGAAGGTGTTGCTAAAATTGGTAAAGAAGATTGATACAGTGGAGTGCGAAAGGGTTGAAGGTGTTGAGTTGTGGCTGAGAATTCAAAAAATTGGGGTTGAATTGATGAAAGCAATCACAAGCAATACTACCAAACCTATTACAAAGTTGACACTACACATTGTTGAATCAACCATCTCCATGACCAAGACGACCTTGGCCTCTGTTGGAGTGACCTCTTCCATGAAAATTATTGAATTGAGAAAGTAATGATGGTCTTCTTGAAGCTTGAGCAAGTTTGGCTCACCAATAAAGATTACGAGGATTAATCTTAATCTTTTGAAATTTTTCAATGTGCTCTTCAACCACAAGTAGTAAAGATTCGACTTCATCAATGGTATATGGATCAAGACAGGATAAGAGAGAGGTGATGAAAGGACTATATTCTTCTAGCAAGCCATCAAAGATGGCTTCAAGGTGGTGAAAGGTACTGATAGTCTCCCCTAATAGCATAAAGTTGATTAGTGAGCTTCTTGATCTCAATGAGGTAGTCATTCATGGAACCAATCTTTTTGGTATTGCAAAGTTGGATTTGAGTTTGTTGATTCTTGCTTTTGTTTGGGAGTGAAAATGGTTACGATTTTGGACCAGATTTGGTAAGAATTGTGACACCTTATGTTAAGTATATAGTGTAGAAGATGATACACAAGAACTTGAATATTGTGGTTTCAAGACACGAAATCAATCACTATCTTTAGAGAGATATTCGCCCCCACACATAGTTGCTATGGGTTGATGACGATACTCCCCTAGAATACAATGAAACCTCTATATGAATTTCTTGTCTAGCAATAACAAGAAATCCCCTCACTCTTGAACTTTTAAAGAACTCTTGAACTCACATAATATACAAAGTAAAAGTGTGAAACTTGTTCAATAATGGGGATTATTTATAGTTGATTATTGACTGGATACAAAGTTCACGATCAGATGCAAATGGTCACAATTAAGAGACATGTTGTTATCCAAAGGTTGTGACCTTTCATTACATGGCATGAATCATTGTTGTAATTTATTGTTTTATGAAAAGATGTGTCTTTTGCCATCACTGTACGTGAAACACAACAAAGCCATGGCAAATTGAAAACACAACGTTACAATACAAACAGTTATTGCTAAACGTTTCAAATTATTTATTTAAATAAATAATTAATAAACTTGTAAATATATTTCACCTTACCATGCGAGTACAAATAAAAGGAGTAAGGGAAGCAAGAAGCCATGACATGAGGAGGCTATCTTGTCGTTTCCATTTGAGGATTTTAGGTTTGATTGACTCTGAGGCTTTTGCTTCATCAGAATTGAATTTATCGGGGATATATTCGTCGGTGAGATAGGTTTCATGATCACATCCTATGATGGTAGCTAATGCTTCTTGTTGCTGAGAGAGGTAATTCTCCTCATCTAATTTAAAAGAATCGGGGATGTGATGGTTTGGTAGCTATGGAGGAAGTGGATGAAGAAGATAAAAGAACAGTAAAGGAGAAGGAGGAAACCATAGATCATATAAGCTCTAACATCATGTAAGAGAACAAAGAGAGCTTGGCACAGAAGGAGAGAATAATATAACTAAATAGTATTTGATGTGTTATTGATTGAATGAATATGAAATTAATACACGAGTGGGAACGTACAACCTTATATATAAAGGCACTAGAGTAATAGAATAAGAATAGGAAATAGAATGATAACTAACAATAACATAATTAGTATTGTATCTTATCAATTCTAACACCCAAAGTTCAATTCCTAGCCGTCCTTCCTCTTCTTCCTCACTAATCTAAGCCTCATTCTCCTCCATAATCCATTGGTAACTGGCCTCTTTATGTTTGTTGTGAGTTTACTCTATGTTCCCTCAAGTTTAAGGGTCTGGGTATCTTCCTGCACTATGTCATCATGTCTTCCTCCTTCTAACTATCTCTAGAGTTACTCTATGATTATGTTCATGATTGTTGATATGTTTTGTTGTTATCATGGCAAACATTGGTATCACTCCCCAGAGCTCTGTTGGTACTAACACCTCTCATCTAACCCCTTTAGGTGAATGGGTTCTATTTTTGGTCATTACAACTAGTTCTCTAGCTACACTATGCATTCTTTCTTTAAATTTAGAAATTTAATTATGCAATGTAAATGCTTTATAAATTATGCCAAATTAGAAAAATAATGATTTTATAGCCTTTTATGAAAGAGCATAACTTTTGGAAAATATGTACCTAGGACCATTGTTGGTGATTTATGTTATTGACATTGTTATGCCTTTAGAATTGTCTTCTATAATTTGCAAGATAAAAATGTTTACTTCAAAAATGTAGAATATGAACTGTAGAGATAATGGAAAGCACTAATGTGAGATTTTAGCTTTTGAAATTTTAGCATTATGACTGTGAGTAATGTTCAGGTAGGAGTTAGAGAAACAGAGCTGTGAGTTAATGACAGTACACTCATTAACATTGGCATAGCATGCTGTCCACAAGAGGTAATCACCCTTTTTATTATATTAGTCTATGAGGGACGCGATTTGCAAAGGACCGTTACAATTATATTTAACCAAGTATTGTACTTTTCTTTACATAACTAGAATTATGTTTTTTATTGTTGCATTATTCCTTGTTATCCCATATATGGCTGTAAGTGAAAATTTACTCACTGAGTTTTAGATAAAACCCACTTATCTTTGTCCTCTTATAGATACAATTGCTGCTTAATTATCTAGTTCCTTGGTAAGCTTCACTTTGAAATGAAGTGACTTTTTCTTATATTTGTAGTGCTCTAGTGCATTTGTAGAGAGGATCAAGGATCATGCATAGGTTAGTTTATGTTATTTTGAAAACTATGTAATTATGTTTAACAAATTTTATGACTTGTGTAACGCCCTGATTTTCTGTTAGAGTGAAAATGACCAAAATGCCCCTAAGGTTATCTTCGGCCCGGAATTCGAGGCAAACTGATCCAGCAGTCCTCGAAGGGCAAACTCAATGTTGGAAGGGGATTAGTTGACTTGTGTACCTTTCCGGGATTGAAAATTTCATTTTTCGAGTTATCGAGTCAAAATGACCAAAATACCCCTGTGGTGTTTTACCCGTTTGCAAGTGCCGGATGAACCCGAAACTTCTCCAGATGGTTTTAAAAGACGTTTTTATGTATTCTGTGACTTCAGTTTTAGTCTCGGAGGTCCCGAGCAAAATTAGTGTAAAATTACGATTTTACCCCTAGCTTTGTGTTTTAAGCTTAATCGTGTGATTAAGCAAACCTAAGCAATATTAGGCTCTAATCAAAGATTAATTAATTTCCATAATTAATATAGAGTCAAAATAATTCATTAAAGTTAATTAGAACCTAAAATTGCTTAAGGAAACTCAAAATCCTTTTCTAGTTTTAATTCTTTGAGAAGGGAACCTAGGAATAGTATTTTCTCTTACCTATTCCCCTAAATCAAGGAAGTATGTTGGCATTGGATTCCAAGTTAATGAGGTTTGACTTCATTAATCTATCATAACTACCTCCTAATCTAGTCTCACATGGCCCTAATTACCTTCTTAGTCACCTAAACACTTGCTTAGCAATTCCTAATCTTAAGCTTAACCTAAGCTAATCCTAAACCCACCCCTAAACCATAATTAGATGAGACAAATCTGTCTCCCATGACATGATAAACAACCAACCACCACTCCCCCATATTCTTCACATGTTGAAATTCCAACACTCCAAGGTCATGCTTTAGGCCATGCCTAAACCCATACTTTTGACCATGCTTACCATGCTTTCCTCCATGCCTTGAATGACCACCCAAAAGAAGATATTTTCCTCCCCCAAAGGCTCCAAAATTTCGTGCACTTTCCCCCCATATTTCACCTCCACATTTCAAAATTTAACCCATAATATATATAGCAAAGTGTAAAGAAATCCCACACTTTTACCATTTGCTTTTTTGTTTGAGTTTGTGACCAAAAAAGCTTTCTTACTTTCTCTCAACCTCAAGTTCTTCTCCACCACTTAGAAACACTTTCCACCACCACAAACCACCTCAAACCACTACACCACCACCATAGATCATCATCTAAACACCCAACCTTCCTTTCTCAAACACAAAGCTCACATAAAACACTTTTCTTTCCTTCTCCACCCTCCTTGGCCGAATCTTGTTCTTCACTTTGGAAGGAGATTTTCTTTTCATCCTCACCTCAAAGATCAAGCCTTTGCCTCCACACTTGGTTGCGATTTTGCTTTCAAAGTGCTTTTTCTTTGTGATGTTGTTTTTGACATAAAAATGCTAGCTTTCTTTTGGTTCAACTCTTTTTCTCCCTTTTTGTTTTTAGTCATGAGACTTGGTTTTTGAAAAGAAAATCTTGAGCTTGATGATGAGGTTTCAAGATAATGGTCTTGTGATTCTCATTTGAGAAACCTCTAAAGCTTGAAACTTGTTTTTGATCCTTAAAACATTTTAGTTCTCCTTTGTTTTTCCTTGCTCAAGTTTTCGGATTTCCTTTCCTTTTTCCCTTTTATTTTCGGTTCTTTTCTTCCTTTTCATTATCTTGACTTTGGTTTTAAAAATAGTAGAAGTTGTTTTCTAAACTTTGTTTTGCTTGAAAATATGTTTTTCTCTAGTTTTCTCTTGGTTTCTTTTTGAAACTTTTCTTTGTTTTCTCTCCTCTCTATTTCGGCCATGAGGCCTTGTTTATGGCCATGATAGCTTGATGATGAGTGTTCATGGATGATGACCTTCTGTTCATCTCAAAGGAACCTCTAAAGCTTGAGACTTGTTCTTAATCTAGCAAAGTCTTGGTTTTTCTTTTCCTTTCCTTTTCTTGAATGATTTCGGCCTCAAGGAGCTTCCTTTAAAAGTTTTGTTAAATTTTCGAAGTGATCTTATAATTATTTCATCTCTAGGAATAATGTTACTTTGGTTCTTACTTCCTTAAAGTTTTGTTTTTGTGAACACCACATTTTGTCCGAACATTTTATTCTTATTTTTAATTTCATTTCCTTATTTTGTTTTCCTCATTTTTTATTTTCAGCCCAATTCTTTTCTTTCTTTTTTTTTTATTTAGGTCCCTAGCCCGTTTGTTGCTTTTGGTCCAATTGTAAAAAAAAAAAAAAAAAAAAACCAACCAGCCCGTTGTAGTTTCCCAGCCCATGTGAGTGTTAGCCCATTCTAAACCCACATTTTTGTTAGCCAAAAAAAAAAACCATTCTAAACCCATTTTTTAGCCCATTAAACCAAAATACAAAAAAAAAAAGGGTTCTTCAATCTTTCCGTGCCTATCACCAAATCAAAAAAAAAAAAGCTAAATAAGCATGGAAAAAGAAAAGAGTGCACGCGTCCATGTATTGCGGGACATTTAATGATCAATTGACGATTACATCCCAAAAAGCTGCAATTCAATGTTCTATGATACTTGAGGACCAGCACATTTAATTTTCCAACTACCGTCGTCAGTGCATTTAATACTTCAATCACAATCAAGTTGACAAATGTATCTTAGAAAATCAATCAAAGATCTACGCTGGTCAGTGCATTTAATGCCTCAGGCATTTAATTCCTCAGAGGTATAAAATAAGCAAGATCACAGAAAAAAGGGGGCACAGAGAGATTGAGAAGAGGCACACACGAAGAGATTGAGAAGGGGGCCAATTTTTCAAAGAAGAGCACAGACAGAGAGGGCTAATTTCAGCAAGAGATATGGGGAGATCGGAACCATAAATCATCATCCATAATACCTAATAATAACCCATCATCATCCCCAAATTCCCTGTCACTGTAACAAACCAGCATCAGAATAATCTTTGGCGTTCATCATTCTAAAACCACAAACAAAAAAAGGGGAAGAAGAAAATAGCCATCAGTGCTCGGCCACCACGGCCTCCTCCTGAATCATACGCTTCTTCCCGTCGCACATCTCGCACCTCACTCTCTCTTCCGCCAATAGCACTTCCCACGTTTGCTTTTTTATTCCATAGCAACAAGACAAATATTGACTTGTGGTCTAAGAGGTAACTTTAAAAAATTCATATGTAATCAAATTCCTGTACTAACTTGTTATTCTTTTTTAATTTTTTTTAGTGGTTGGCATTTTTTAATAATTATTTGAATGATGCACTACAATTGTTGACTACTTTTCATGTTACTTTATGGATGCTCCATTATTTCATGTCGGGAGATTCATTGCGTAAACCAATTAATATGATTGTAATATTTATTTATTTTTGTTTTATATTATTGTTTGTTATCAGGTTCTATTTTTTTTGGTTTAGGACTTTAGGTTCTACTTTTTTTTTATTTAGTCTCTTGCGGTATGAATTGAATTTTTTGGCAGGACTTATTCTTTTGTATGGGTGGGGGTCTATTTATTTTTTCCTCTTTGGGCTTTGAGTTGTCATTGTTGCTATTTTCTTTTTTCGGGTTTTGTTCTTATTTCTGTTTGAGGTTTGGGCCTTGTGTTAATTATAACTATTTTGGACTAGAATTGTTTTTAGTTTGGAATTGCTGTGAAAAATAAAAATAATGTTCAAAGTATTTTAATTTTTAGGTCTTTCTTTAAAAAAATAAAATAAAAAGCTTTAATGAGTCAAGAAAAGCCATTTTCAACCAACATAATTAAAATCAATCAAAACACATTTTTACTTTTAAAATTAAAATCCTTCAACACAGATTCATTTTCTATAGAATGACGTGGCTTTGAGTTCCTCATTGCACCAGAGGATACGTCGGCGTAGTCATACTATCAAGCCAAAATATCTTTTTCATAAAATTAGTTCCTTAATTTCTGTTTTAAGTTTAGCTTTATTTCTGTAAATATATAATTTTTAATTTTAGCTTTATTTTTATAAATATATAATTATTAATCTTAGCTTTATTTTTATAAATATATAATTATTAATTTTATCTTTATTTTTGTAAATATGTAATTATCAATTTCATCTTTATTTTTGTAGATATATAATTACTAATTTTAGTTTCATTTTTGTAAATATATAATTACATTTTTGGGGAAAAATAAATATATTAAAATTATAATTAATTTGCATAATAAACTCTAAGGTAACCGTATTTATACGGACGTATTAGGGGTGCAGTGGGATTAAGTTTCCACCCTTCCCTAATCGTAATCAGACTCCCGAACCTCAAAACTCTTACAAGACCAGTTTTACAAATCAAAATGTTTTCCAATTTTTCCAAAATTAAAATTGGTGGCGACTCCCACATTTATTTTTAAATTGATTGTCATCCTCGTCGCAATAACCTCCGGGTACGTTGTGACAGTTTTCTTTTAAAAGTTTGCATCTTTTGAGCTTGATGATGATGTTCAAGAACCGTGTAATTCCTTTGAGAACTTGGTTTAAGAACTCTAAAGCTATCTTTGTGATGAGATAAGTGTTGGGTTATGTTGGATGTTAAAGTCTTGTAAGAGCTCTAGCTAAGATTAAAATGAACCTTGCATTCATGTTTATGTTTATGCCTTGCACATCATGTTTATTTTCCTTGCTATCACTAAATATCAAGAATAATAATAGAACTTGCATTATCATATTTATATTTCAAGCTTTGCATTATCATGTTTATATTTTCAAGTTCTCACCTAAATATCAAAGATAATAATAAGTTGCATCTCATGTTTATTTTATGCTCTCACTTCATTTTCTAAGGAAGATAAAATATGTGCATGAGCATGTTTAAGATTATGTTATCACCTAAAAGAATCTAGAGCTCAAAGACTTGCCCATTATTATCTCAACAAAGGCTTGCAAAATATATATTCTTTAGCTTCTTGATTTCGGCCTTAAGAAGTTTTATTTGTTACAAGTATTAAAATCTATGTTTCATAATTTTTCTAAGCTTATATGAGTATAAGAGATGTTTAGAATAAATTTTTGTGAATTTAAAACCTCTTGAGACTAATTTAAATTAGTCACTGCCTTCAAAATATTTTGATGATTTTAGTTGATAAAAATGTTATTAATGAGTTTTGAAAGTTTTAGAAAGGTTCCAAGATAAACTAGTATTTTATGTGTTCTAGAAATCAAATTTTATGCCTTGTTTTGATGGAGTTGAATTCGGTTCTGCCTTGCTAGGAATACTTACTATTTGTGCTATTTTGATGATGATAATATCAGTATGTTTATGTATCTTTGATGCTAAAATTCATATGTGAAATATTAGAGAATATAGTAACTAGAAAAGAATTAATTTGAGACTTTTAGATCCCTTAGAAAAGTATTTTTTTAGATTTTGTCCAGCGAGGTTTAGAATTAATAATCATGGTTTATAACTAGTCTAAATGTGTAGGAATGACTCGTAATTGGTTTATGACTTGATCTTGATGCCTTAGGAGCAAACCGAACTTAGAAATGGTCAATATTGTGACTCCTAGGTACCCGTAAAGTTAGAATTTTAGATTCTGTACTCTTGAGGTTTAGAAATGTTTATGATCATAGTATTGAGTGAGGAATACTTAGATATGAGCCTATAGGTACCCGAGAGCTTAAGTTATGATGATTTACAACTTAGATTTGAGTTAAAAGACCTTATGGGTCAATGCATAAGACATTAAGAAATCTTTAATACTATGATGTTTATCTATGAAAGTATGATGTTGTGATGCATGATTGAGGTGTTGAGTTTATGGTCAGCATGAGAATTGATTGAGAAATATGTTTGTGTTATGATCTTGTGGCATAAAATCGGTTTGAAGGAAATTCGGCTTAACAACTGTTATGCTGCTGAATTTCCGTCAAACCTAAAGGGTTCGAGAAACATTTTTGAGTACTATATGAGATTGAAAACCCTGGGTGACACGATTTGACCGGGCACCCCCAGGACATTTTTATGTGACAAGCACTGAGACGTACTTCTCCTACTACGGTGAGGAGGAGGCAAATCCATGAGGGTATTGACATGAGCTTTACCAAAGCGGACAATTCACTATGCACTAGATGCCAGTAGAGCGTTTCAGAGAAAGAAATATTTATATTTATATTTATACCCCCTCAGTTTTCCCCATATTAAATCTAGTGATGACTAGTTAGGATTGAGCTCATTCCTAGCCGATTAGGTGAGATGGAGTTTGGAGAACAAATTAAAAATCGCCGGGGCGGCATGTTGGTTGGATTTTTGGTGAACAAATTAAGAGGGTGGTCTTTAAGAAAAAGAATTTATGAGTTTGGATATGAGAAAGGAAATTATATGAGAGTATTATGCCTTTTATGCCACATATATGGTTAATGCTTCTTTATGTTGTGCTCAATTACTGTGGTTTTCATGATAATGTGCATATGGTATTATCATGCATTCATCCAATATCTGTTGCATTCATGACATTGAGACTCATACTAAAAGACACCCACTTCTGATAAATAAATTTGGAAAGTTTAAAACCAAACTTTATGCATAAACACATCTTTCATAATTAAAACCGAAGTGGCTGGGGACAATGACGATGACACGTGTGTTAGAGTTGAAAATCCCTACTGAGAATCTTGAACGAGTTTCTCATCCCTCTCTCTCTCTCTTCTTCCGTGTCGTCTCTAGACGGAGTTAATGGCATGGTTCATGACTTCTACTGAGGCATAGGCATGTGGCATACGCTGCGGGTCGAATTAGGAGGATACAGTGGAGCACACGGAGATGCCGCTTTAGTTTTATAATTATAATCATGTATTTCTTCTGATGTGACAATGATACTATGTTAGTAGTAATTGATGTATTAATGAAGATATGACTATGTTGTGTTATGTGTAATATTTGTATCTTGTGGTTATTAATGATATGCTTTCCTCTTCTCTCATGTCATGTTTGCGGCAATTGTTAGATTTATTTTAGCACGCGGCTCTTGTTTTGTTTTCAATTTCCAAAAAGAAAAATTTACTCTTATTTTCCGCTAAGTATTTTAACAAAAGAATGAGACTAAGAAGTAATAACCTAATGATTAACCTAATGTGTTCTAGAGTATTGAGTTAAAATTAGGATGTTACAACTTGATTTTGGAGCATCTGCTTTATTATACGAATATTCGCTTATGGATTTAGTTTATGAAAAATGAGAAAAGTTTATCCAATTTATATTTATATTATATTTAATTAAAAATTATGAGGTTTTTAGGTATGACATATCATTTAGGTTCAGTTTGTTTGGAGTGAAAATGGGAGAAAAGGGAGAGAGTGGACAGAAATTGAATGAATAAATATCATTTTCCACTATTTGGTTGGATAAAAAAAACTAAGAGCAGAGTTTGAACAATGACAAAAGTGTATGAAACCCACATAAATTTTTTTCTTCCCACTTCTGGATAGAAAACTATAAGGAAAAATGACCTTGTTTTTTAGCATTCCAAATATACCCTTATCATTATCTCCTTCACAACCACACATTTCCCATCTTCTTCACAGATAGACCCCAACACAACTGTCCATGACATCTACAATCGAACCATTGCACATCTGCCACCATATCTATGCCACTTGCCTCACCTTCTCAATATAACATACCACGCCTGAAAATGAAGCATTTGTCCTGTTTTGAATTTCATTTCATGGATAACCTCAATCTTCATGTAATGGCGGAAGGTGGATTGGAGATCGGGTGAATGGGGTGGTCCGTAGAGAAAAGAAAGCAAAAAAGGGGAAGGAGAAAGTGAGTGTGAAATTGAGGGAAATTTATTTTAAAAATAAAAGAAAAAATTGGGGCTATTGGTTTTTTTTTTCAAAAAAAGAAGAAGCCAAAAAGAGGACAAAGGAGAGGTAATGTGTAGAAAAATGGGTTGGTGGATTTGGAGGGAGAAAAAGAGCGATGTTGAACGTGAAAGTGGGTTGGATTTTTTATTTTTATTTTATTTTGGATGGGTTTGGGATAAATAATGGATCCTTTTCTTTTATTTGTTTTTATATTAATTAGTAAAATTATTAAACATAAAATAAAATATATAGACTTGAATGCTTTTATATAAATATACATATGGGCAAATTTTATTATATTTATTTATATTATTTTGATAGATAAATTGATGACAAAATTATATCTAATTTTAAGTTTCTTATAATTTTTTATATAGTTCTATATAGAATAATATCTTTTTCATAATATTTGGATAAAATTATTATCTGATATCGTTATTTCTTTCTTTTCTTTCACTTTTTTATCCAAATAAACAAAAGAAATAACTTTTTCTTTTATTTCCTTGCATCTCATTTTTCTTTTATCCAAACATACTTATGAAAAATAAAAAAAATCAACCCAACTTCCTTTCTTTTCATTTCTCTTTATTCCGTTTTCCCACTCACTTTTCTTCCTTTGCCAAACAATACCTTAAGCATACATTTATAAATTTGGATTTTGAAGGAAAATAAAGAAAAAACTATGATTTACGTTATAAAACTATATTAGAATTACTTCATCCTCTCCCCTCCCAAACTCAAACCCAATTACCCAAGTACATGTCCCAAAGGCCTCTGTGGGTTGTTCCGCCATATACGGACCACGGCCCAAATCGGTCGTGACATTGCAACAACAAATCTCGGAATCAACAAACGCAGACCCAGATTTAACATCAGCAATAACAAATCAAGATTCAAATTCAGATTCAAAACAATAAATCAAATGGACAGCCACAAAAGAAGAATCAACAACAAATCAAGCATCTGAAACATAAAAAATCACATGAAGCAGATCCATATCCACAAGCGGCATCGAATCTGGTTGTAGTGGAGGAAGAAAGCCGCACCGGATCGAAGGAGAGGCGAATTGTGGTGCAGAACCATCAACCGAGCCGCAATAACCAGTGACGACAGGAGGGCCGAGCAGTGGCGCTGGTTCGAGCATATGCGGCGGTGATCAGAGCCACGACCATTGGAAGAGATCGCAGTCGACAAAGCTCCTAGTGGTGTCCCCTCTTCCACGTGCGATTGCCGACGTCCCTGGCAGCAGTGATGGAAGTGCCCAATGGGGGAGACGAACGGAGGCAGAGGCAGCGCTGTGTCCTGGCGCGGTGGAGGCAGCGACAGCGCTACACTTCTCGGGAGCTGCCAACAAAAGGCAGCACCCGATCGAAGCCGTCAACCGCCGATCCCTTGATGATGACCAGCTTCATGACCATTCGAAGCGCAGTGATGGCTATGGAAGACAGCGAACCTCCACTGTTTCTAATCTTCGACGGCACGTAGGGTGTGTCCTGTTACTGGGCCAAGCCTCCGACACTAATGGGGAAATTGTTTGGTCTTGGCACAAGTTAGGATACTACGGGCTTAGTTCAATTTAGGATAGGAATCTTTTTTTAAAAAAATGTAAGTGGAACTCAAATGTGGGTAAATGATGGACCATGTTTTGGAATAAAAGGGCCATTAGGTTCGTCTTTTAGAGATAGGGTTTTGGTGACCAGGAATAATTACTTTTATGATTAGTTTTTTTTAATTATAATTAGAATTAGAATTAAAATATGTTTTCTTTTTCCAACAACCTTGAGGGCAAGGTTGATTTAAATGGAAGGGTAATATAACATATATAATTCGATTTCTAGTAATGTATATGAAAAAATTCTCATGACTAGAAGTTAACCTCCTCCTTAGGAAACTTCACGTCTTGAAATGATTAGTTACTACTATTGGTTACGATACCTTGAAAAGAAAAATAGGTTTTTATTTTGTGGATGAAAAAAATTGGTAGTATAAATATGGGTATTAGAAATTGTAATAGATAATTGATATGTTAATTGTGAATAGAGTTTCCCTCAGGAGTGTTCCTCTCTGAAATTTTCTCCTCTCTAATTCTAAGATTGCCCGAGTTCTAGATTCTATCTTGTTTCAGCATAATAGGGAAAATATTTCTTCTAGATGAGCAATATAGGCTAAAGTTAGAGGCAAGCACAGCAATAGATCGAAGCAGCAATGAGGCTAAAGTCTATATCGAGTTTACTTGGAAACGAGCAAAGTGCAAGTCCGTGAGAAAATTCACATGAATCCATTTATTTTTCTTATTTGCTAATATATTGTTAAATCAGTTGAACAGTCCTAAATACTACACTACAATCTAACAAGTTTCAATCTTAACTTCTAGTGATGTGATAATATATTTAGGTCTGCTGTGGATCATATTTAAATTCTAGGATATACTCTACCCAAAGATATGCCATAAAAGTGCATTCTGATTGCTATCCCCAAAAAAAGAAAAAAAAAACAATTTACTCCGGTTATTCATATAGAGTGAGAGATGAACGTAGATCTAGTTCTCAGCGGCAACTTATGAAGTACAATCTGACATGGACACAGAAACACACCAAACTCAAAATTACAAGACACAGACACGACATATATATATTATTTTTTTATTTTTGTTGTGATTTCTTTGTCTTCTTGTGATCAACTGAAGAGTTTTCAAAATAAAATGACCCAATAATATAAGTTCAATCAAATAACTAGGGTTGATTTTGGACTCATGTTGAATTAGAGCAATATTTAACCGTGTTCAATACGTTTCTGAACTCAAAAAAATTATTTTTTAATTGAATGCATACCGACGCGTGTCGTGTGAGTGTCGGACACCGACACGTGTCCGACACGGGGACACACCACTAAGTCGGTGTGTTACTAAGTCGGTGTGTTCGTGCTTCTTAGGTGGCAACACATCGGTGTTGACATTATTACAATGCTTTGACAAGTACATAAACATACTTCCGAGTTTTGTAATTGTATAAACTCGCAAGGTAAACAATAGCGACTGCACGATAATATAACCGTTTTTCTTAAGTTGAAAAGTTCTGATTTAAATACATCGACTATAGTCGAACTGTCAGCTTACATACAGTGGTTCTGGCTGCACCTTCCGTCTGATCCTGAAATGAAATATGACAAGTGATTAGCAAAATCCACCTAGTAAAAGAGAGGTCCGGGTAGCATATATTTTTTTTGTTGTGGTTCCCCAAGGGTATCCATCGTCGACAACGGTGACTAATCCATTCGCCAGTTTGTACGGACACCTCAAAGGGTGGGATAGTTAGTCCGGAGAAACTTCTCCATTCCCAAAAACAGGGTTCGAACCCCTAACCCTTTGGTTGAGGGTAAACGAGCCCCTACTGCTTAACCACACCCCTGGGTTCCAAGTAGAATATTCTAAATCCAAGTCACACATAAACACACAAACATAAAGCAAGTGCTGGGTGGGCCAAATGACTATTGAAGCCAGGGATTAGGCCTTTTTTTTTTTTAATTTAAGTATTCGCCATCTTTTCAACCGCGTACTATCGAAACACCATGCACGAAGTCAAATTAGTCAAACATTAAAACACCGAGGAGGGGGCTTAGTTTGGTATTGTTTTGGCTCTCAACAAGCAGTTAAGCTATTTGATCTCTCAAAAATCTACAGTATCGTTTGGTAAAGTAATACAAAAGTTGCTTTCAATAAACAAGAGTCATCGAAGTAGTGTTAGTAAATATATTGTAAAGTTACTTTCAAAATTTAAAATAACTATAATGAACATAAATATTTGTGGCAAGAATCAAAAGCTAAAAGCCTTTATGTAAGGATAAGTTGGATTATTATTAAAATTCAAGGGTTATATTAGTTTTTTGAATTTTTTGGAATTTCAAAGAGCAAAAGCCAACTTCGTAAAAACATCCCATGAGGTGCTCTCAAAAGCACATGTAGCTTTTTAAAAGTTGAGAGCAAAAGCACCACAGCTTTTTGATTTTTCAAATAGAAAAAATTGACTTATGCTTTTTATAAACCAGAGCATCCAGCCAAAGAGCATTATCAGGTGACTAACCTGGCCACTTGAGTGAAACAATGGTACTCATAATGGTTTTGTAGTCTGATATTGATGAGCATACTCATCTTATACAAAGAAGAACAAGAAGAACAAAAATAATATAACGTAAAAGCTAAAATGCCATAATACCTGCAGTTTCAATTTTGCTAATAAATCACTTAAGCAGTTAAACATTTGACAGATTTCAAAGGTATTCAATAACAAGTAAAATGAACAACGATAGTAGGTCATTTGACTAGGATTTTGGTGGAACTTTATTCAAGAATTGTGTTCTCCTCACATCATGATTATGAGTAACTGCATTTTCTTTAAGGCTTCTAATTTCTGGTATTTGGACCAAACACACTATTACCCGCATATTGAAAGTTGAAGAGGGATCATTTGTGTTTTGGGCTTTTGGCCAAAAAAAGTGGAGATGATTTGTTTCTTTACTCGCATGTCACTGAAGAAAGTTTTTAATTAATACTTCAAGACCACATGAGTCTATTGCTCATTTAAGTAGTGTTCTACCAGAACTTAGGCAACAGAGACCCAATGTATTTTATAATTAGCACTGGCAAGCCAATCAACTATCTATAGCAACAAAAACAGCAATTTTTGTTTTCTGACTCGACAATCACTGAGGGTTCTGAATATAAATTGGGAAGAATAACATGATCCATATGGCATCATAAGAGGCTGAAGTTAAAAAAGGAAGCATGTGGTCAATCCAGCAAGTGTTTCAAAGTCAAAACCTGATTCCTGCTATGTTAAAACATAAAATGACTTCGCATTGGCATTAAGAAAGACAGTGAAATATGATACTAGCATAAATCTAATAAACAATGCAAGAATCATCGCAAAGAATACTAAACACTCAAAAGCAGATCAATAATTGGATTCTGTTGTGGCAGAAAATGAATGTGATCAGTAATTCAGTATTTAAGGGATTTAACCACGGCATAGTTGAATTGTGTATTATTAATGGTCATATAAACCTTCTGAAGACTTCCTTTAGCAAATTAATCTTTCAATGATAATTGAGCTCCTAAAGGAGTCAAAAAGCTACTATAAACAAGCTCTTTTTATGATTTACACTCACCAATTGCTTGGTGCCCATTTGCAGCCAACAGTATCCACCACGTGCAAGCTGTATGCATGCCTAGATTTTGGGGACTGGTTTTCAAAGCTGTCATCAACATATAAAAGCAGAGAAGGATGAAGTATAAGGAACTCACATTCAAAGACAATTTTCCTTCCGTATCTCATGGTATGTATCATGTGGAAATCATTGTTTTAGCAAACCTTTGATGGATAAGATCACCATGGATGACAACCAACGAACCAGCTTTTACTTCAATAGGAACAAAATCTTTTTGATCATAAGATGGTGATGGCCGATCAAATTTAACACCATCTTCATCTCTTAAGAACCTTCTAACAAGCCCATCTACAGCATCGAAAGAATAAAAAAGAAAAGACTAGATATGATCAACCAAACTAAAGGATAAACGGTGAGGGAATAAATATACCAAACAGCAAAAAACCCTACTTTTGTGAGATCCAGGAATGGCCCAGAGGCAACCATTTAATAAAGTTGCATCCTCCAGAGCCAGCCACAGCCCTGTGCATGTTTGCGGTTCAGTATAGAGAAACGAGTTATCCTGGTGTGGCACTACTTCACCCCCAATGCCTGGTTGCTGCCAATGAAAATTTCATACATCAGGTTATAATAAATACCCGGCATCAAGACACTCAACACAGGAATACTCCTCAAATAAGAATCAACAAGTGCACCAGCTTCCATCAATCATAAAAGTATTAACTGATCTGCACTAGCTAAGGAAAGGCCATAGAGACGCAGTTTCTCGTAATTTTTCAGAAAATAAAAACCATAGCATATTTCCAAAACCCAAGTAAAAACAGGTTGGAGCACATAATACTCATTGTAGCATGATGGAGAAAAAGAAATTCAATCAGCTTTGATCAAATAAAAAAATGGGTGTTTCTTCAAGTTCAAACCATTGCAATGTTTAAACAATTCAAACCCAAACCAACGCTATCCATAATCAAGAAAGGAGAGGAAGAAAAGGTAAATCATACAATGATGAGAAAAATTTGTTATTTCAACAATATAATCAGCAATCGAATGTCACCAGGACGGATAAATATGTACCTTAAATATGTACATGGACTGCATGATCACCGGCCTCTTGTAACCTAAGGAGTACATCAAACTTGAAATTTTGTCTGAGGAAGAAAACTTCTTGAACGCTGGCTCTGTCTCATGAAGTGCTGCACAATATCACAACACAACCCCAATCCCAAGCCCAACGAAAAGAAAAGTTAAATTCAACGACAACTGAATAAATTTTAGAAGGAACAATGCTAACAACACAGCTATTGCATTCACCACTCTCTACAACAGCACCGGTGGCTCCTCCTAAGTAAAAGGAGTAATCTAAATGGAGTAAACTATGATTCTGTAAAGTTTGTGCTTTGAACTGTGTAGGTGGCATTAGC
The DNA here is from genome assembly GCA_031216105.1 of Dalbergia cultrata. NCBI lineage: Eukaryota > Viridiplantae > Streptophyta > Magnoliopsida > Fabales > Fabaceae > Dalbergia > Dalbergia cultrata. The sequence goes on along the minus strand of CM062348.1, from coordinate 18,116,413 downwards.
AGTGCTATTTTCACATGAATAAAAAGCTAAGCCTTTTACATTTTGACGAAACTAATACATCATGAATGCAGTGTTAAATTAGAGTACCCCCTCCCCCCAACACAACCAAAACAAAAAAAGAAAAAGAAAAAAAATTTCCAATACAAAGAGAGAGGGCGTGTGTTTAATGCTCACCGTGGCCTACTTTATTAAGTGAAAGTTGCTTGGGCTGCTTTAACTTTCCATCATCCCCAAATGCTTTCTCTACAAAACGAGATAACACAGGAAATCGGCAAAGTAAGCAAATTCAATGCCTTAAAAACTAAACCTAAGATTTACACCAAACACTGAATTGAAAATAAGAAGAAGAAGAAGAAGAAGTTATTTTCAATACCCTCAAAGAAGAAGGAAACTTTGTCCACGCTCTCAAAGAAGTAATCATCAGTTCTATTTTGCTTTTGGAAAAAGGAAAAAGAGAGAGAGGGATAAATAAATAATCCAAGTTGTAAAGATAGATAAGGCGTGAAAAGTGAGAAGAAAAGAAAGGTACAAGGAAAAATAAATAAAATACCTGGTTCTTGGTGGAGAAAATGGAGGCGGTGGAGGAAGGATCAAAGTCATTAACGAGGTGTTCCATCCTCTTCATCATTGCCTCAATTTCCCCATCGCTCGCGAACGACTCCAGCACTAGATAACCTACGCAAACATGGTTGGTTGGTCTCAAAAACTATGAAAAATCGAATTGAATTACGATGCGACGAAAACATTGAAAAAAATACACAGAACAAAAGGGGGTTGGATACCTTGGGAGTTGAAGGATTGGAGCTGATCCGGAGTGAGGTTCCCCACGATCCCCATCGCATGATTTACCTCGATCGGAATTGAGGTGAGATCCGATGTATAAATAAATAAATAGACGTTTGGAGGATGTCGTTGTCCGGTTGCTTGAGCTAATTCATGCGTTACGTCACGCGCGATGTGTGAATGCGGAGGAAGAAAATAAAAAAGTCAAATTTTGATAGGGACAAAGCTTCACAGCCAGAATATGAGATGACATAACGTGATGATTGGATTAACTGTAGTGATAATGCTCATTGATTATTCTTATATCGTGTCCTTCTGAAATTTATTTTCTAGAAAAAATTTTGAATATCTAATATTTTCCATTCTAAAAGTAATAACGCAATAGCTGAAACCAACCCAAGTTACTGCATGTCTCATATTGAGAAATGTCACGGGAATAATAATTCCTCACAATATTTTTTGATACACTAATTCCGCACAATATTTGCACATTGTATATGCCAGTTAGAGGAAGAAAACAAAAACTAAGAGTAGACATGTGGTTGGTGCACTGTGGGGATTAAAAATCAAGGCTCACACTAGACCTTTCTATTTTTGAAAAATCTTATTCCCTCACTCTCTCTCTTAACTCACACTCACCGTTGAAAAGCTCTCTGTTACTCTTAGCACATTAAACCAAAGAAGTTGGAAGCACTGTTAGCTCTCTGTCGCTCTCCTCCCTCTCTCTTCTCATTTCAATTGTATTGTTTCTAAAATTAATTAATTTGAAGCTATACGTGTCAAATTGTTAAACCTTTTTTTTTCGCAACAGGAGTGTTTAAAATTCTCTCTAAAACCAATCTAAGGTAAAAAAGATAGACAAAAGTTAGACTATTACCTCTAAAAAAAGAGGATTTAAGCTAAAAACTATTTAAGAACTTATGAAACAAATGTTAGATATGAAGATTAATTAATAGCAAATGTTTAGAAAGAGATAATGATTTTGGCAGCTCAAGTCATTTTATAATACACTTTATATGAATTTACATTTGCTGATAAGAAGTGTTTTTCAACTCATAATTTGTGCACTTTACGCTGGTAACTCTGATAAACAACTAGTCATTCATTAGATTCCTGAGAAGAAAAAGACTTTACCGTGCTTGTGAACCTATAGTAATCCCGTATATAAGTGTATTGAAATATTTTAGACTCTATTATACTCCTATATATGTGTTAGGGTGGGGGAGCCCAACATGGGGAGATACAACCAATGGGTTAAGTGAGAGCATCATAACACCGGGCCGAACACCACATCTTGACCCAAAACCTTAAGGCAATGAGTCATGGCTCCTCCCACATTATATACTACTCACTTAATCCATTCTTAACCAATGTGGGACTTCACCTCTCACACTTAACCTCAACAATCTCCCCCTCAAGTGTGAGACCCACCACATTGCTCCCCTATCAGCCAACCACTCTTCCCAAAGACTGGCACCATGATCAGTGCCTTTCAGGAAACCTTGGCTCTGATACCACTGTTAGGGTGGGGGAGCCCAACATGGGGAGATATAACCAATTGGTTAAGTGAGAGCACCATAACACCGAGCCGGACGCCACATCTTGACCCAAAACCTTAAGACAATGAGTCATGGCTCCTCCCACATTATATACTACTCACTTAATCCATTCTTAACCAATGTGGGACTTCACCTCTCACACTTAACCCCAACAATCTCCCCCTCAAGTGTGAGATCCATCACATTGTTCCCCCATCAGCCAACCATTCTTCCCAGTACCTGCCACCCGCAGTCTGTGCCTTTCCAGGAACCGAGTCCAACCTTGGCTCTGATACCACTGTTAGGGCGGGGGAGCCCAACATGGGGAGATACAACCAATGGGTTAAGTGAGAGCACTATAACACCGGGCCGGACGCCACATCTTAACCCAAAACCTTAAGGCAATAAGTCATGGCTCCTCCCACATTATATACTACTCGCTTAATCCATTCTTAACCAATGTGGGACTTCACCACTCACACTTAACCCCAACAATCTATTCTGTTAGGGTGGGGAGCCCAACAAGGGGAGTTACAACCAATGGGCTAAGTGAGTGCACCAAACACTGGGCCGGATGTCACATCTTGGCCCAAAACCTTAAGGCAATGGGTCATGGCTCCTCCCACATTATATACTACTTACTTAATCCATTCTTAACCAATGTGAGACTTCACCTATCACACTTAACCCCAACAATCTCCCCCTCAAGTGTGAGATCCACCATATTGTTCCCCCATCGGTAACCACTCTTCCCAAAGACCGCCTGATCCGGTACCTTTCCGGGAATTGAGTCCAACCTTGGCTCTGATACCACTATTAGGGCGGGGAGCCCAACAAGGGGAGTTACAACCAATGGGCTAAGTGAGTGCACCAAACACTGGGCCGGATGCCACATCTTGACCCAAAACCTTAAGGCTATGAGTCATGGCTCCTCCCACATTATATACTACTCACTTAATCCATTCTTAACCAATGTGAGACTTCACCTCTCACACTTAACCCTAACAATATGTGAGAAAATATAATGACCAATAATATTGTATCTATACGAGTTTACTTTTGCTAATAAGAATTGTTGGACAAATTTATCAGGGTTTCTATAATAGCCTTGCATTTGTCAAGGTTAGCCTCAAGTCCCCTGCTTGTAAGTGCAGTTGCTCGAATTCAAGTGCATGTTATGCTTTTTGAGCTAATCAAAGATTTCCTAGAGATTGATGCAATGGTCACCTGTGGAAGTAGTTTTTGCAACCATGTCATTCACATATACTTCTACATTCCTACCAATCTGCCATTCAAATACCCTATCCATTAATCGTTGATAAGTTGGCTTTGTGTTCTTCAGGCCAAAAGGCATTAACCGATAATAGTAAATTAGCCTGTCAGTCATGAAGGCTATTTTTTCTTCGTCATCTAAATGTATCCAGATTTGATTATATCCGGAATATCCATCCATGAAACTTAGAAACTGATACCCTGCTGCTGCATCCACTGACTTGTCTATGTTTGGCAAAGGGTACAAGTCATTATGGCAGGCCTTGTTGAGGTCAGTGAAGTCGACATACATGTGTGAAGTGCCTTTGCTCTTCTTTTCAACTAAAACCACATTGGAAAGCCAGGTCATAACTAATAAATCCAGCCTTCAAAAGTTTATCGTTTCCTCTTCTTTTCTTCTGTCAATTTTCTTTTATGACGGGTATAGGCTTATGCGTAGGTACGATCTCCAAACTCTGACACACAATTCGGATCAATTCCCAACATATCGGCTGGTACCTAAGCAAATAAATCAGCATGCTATAGAAGGAGTTCAATTAACTTTGCCTTTAGCTCTTGTGGCAACCTTGACCTAATTGTTACAAACCTATCTTCTTCTCTGCCAATTTTGACTTTTTCTAAATTTGTTTAATGAAAATCTTCTCTCGAGTCTAACTCGACCATGTTGACATCTGAACATCCGAGTTGTTCCCTGTTCTATCCCAGGACGATTGATGGGGATAGGTTATGGATCTATAGGCAATCAACATAGCATTGTCAATCTTCTTGTTAGTTAGCGTGAATTGCCCCGACTCTTGTGGCAAAGGGTAGCTTCATGATCAAGTTAGGAGTCGAAGCAATGGCTCAGAGCTTGTTAATGAAGGGTTGGCCTATGATGATATTGTATGAGCTTTGTTTATCAATAATAAGATATTTGATGGGGATGGTTGTGACTTCGCTGAATGTCATCAGCAACTCCACACTCCCATTATGCATGACTTGCCCCTTAGTAAAACCCACATGACCACCATGAAAGAAAGAGATAATATATTTAGGTATATTCAACTTATAAAATCCATCAATAAAAATGATATCTGTAGAACTTCCTTGGTTAACTAAAACCATTTTTTCCATCAAAGTTGGCAACAATGACCCGGGTAACCATTGGGTCATCGTGCTTGAGCTCTATTCCTTGAAAAACCTTTGCAGAGAAAGTAATGAGAATGTCGAGTACCTCTTGCCGAGGAATGGTTTGACCAACAATCATTACTGCCTTTAGGGACCATAGGTGCTTACATCGAGTGGACTTCATGACTCCAATGGAGTTAATAACCCTTTTAATGGTTGGCTTGAATTACTGACCAGCTGTCTTTCCACTTGAGCCATTGATCGATTGGTCTTTTGAGCATCTCATTATTCCTCATCTTTGGGATAAGGTGGGACATATTTGACCAACCTGCCACTTCGAGCTAAATTCTCTAGAAGGTCCTAGAGAGTTTCATGTTCCTTGGTAATATAACCAAATACCGGAGGTATTCGCATCTCTTATGGTGGTCCACGTATGCCGTTGAAATCTTGGTGCCTAGAGAAGGAGAACTAGACCGACACTACAGACATCTCAAAGTATCATATCTTTTGGAACATTAAACTGAGTATAGTTTCAGAAGGCAGGTGATAGAGCTATTTTCAAAATACCTGTCCCTATTTGAGTGTCAAGAAGGTCGGTTTCTAGGACACGCACCCTAAGCCTCTTCCTGAGATGATCCTTCTATCCTTTTTTACATTCTACTGGGTTGCCCTGTGGCTCCTTTTTATGTCATTTTCGGTTCTCATCCCTTCTTCAGCTCAGATATACCCATCCGTTCTATTGCACAGGTCGTCTAAGTTATGAACCAGGTTGATGTCTAGAGACTAGGCAAAAGGTCTTGGTCTGAGCACCCCCCACAAAAGCGTACATAGTGATCTTCTAATCCAAATCCTTAATATGAGCTATCTCCTTATTAAATCGACCCGTAAAGTCGTTCAACCTTAGTCTAGCCCTGGAAATGACCATGCAAGCTTCTAACTATTTCTGATGGATCTTGCTGGCTGTGAAATGATTCAGAAAATGATTGGTTAGGTCGCTGAAACTTGTGATGGATTGCGAGGGAATAGATGTGAACTATTGCTAAGCTGCATCTAGTAGGGTTGAAGGGTAGGCTTTGCAGCAAAAAGCATATAAATCCCCGCTTACCAACATGACATTCTTGAAGGCATCCACATGGCTTTGGAGATTAGATGATCCATCGAGTTGGAAGCCGGTAGGATGAAGGGACAGACTCAGTCATAATAAATTCGATGAATGGATATCTTAGGTGCTGGGATGACATGGTAGTATTTGAGGTATAATGATTGGTTCATTGAGTGGGTCCAGAAAATTGGTGGGTTGAGTAAGTTAGCTAGGACTGAAAGTGAAGGGGTGAGGACTGAGACTCTTTTAGGTGGCTATAGGGGCGTTGGTTATTCATGTTTTTAATCTACTATTGCATATCATGGAGTGACTTTAAGATCTCTTCGAAAAATGGTGGAGGTATGTTGTGCAGGTTAAAAATAGTAAAGAAAGAGGTTGAATCGTGCTTCTTTTTTAGTTTATGAAATTTTAAACAAAATCTATCAAGCTATTCACTTGAAGGCAGCAGAAATTATAGTTAGTTAATTTCAGAAAATATCTTTCTGAATCAAAAGTAAATATAGGAACTTTAGAAGCAGTTTTATAAAACTTTTTCAAAGGCACACAATAAAGACAAATACAAAAACTGAATACTAAAGATGTAAAGAGAGAAGGAGACATTACTCAGTGCTTTTATACCAGTTCAGCCAAATACTGCCTATATCCAGTTCTCAACAACCTATTGAGTTTCACTAAAAATCATTTCTCAACCTTGAGAAAGTGAGATAGTCTTTGTATAACCTTCTCAAGCTATTTCTAGTGGTAGTAGTTCTAATTTACTCTCACACCAAGTAGTCTTTTTACTAGCCTCTTCAAGCTAACCTCACTTTGATCACTTCTAGATCAGGGTATAAGAATAGAGCTTTGGGTTGGTTCTCTCTAACAAAGGAACACTCAAGTTTTTCTAAGAATAAAACAGTGTACATACTAAAAACTTGAGAGACTTCTTTCTCAATTCTTTTTAAGAAGAAAATATTATCTAATGAGAATAAGAAAAAAGATTTTGTGCAATAGAAACTGATTATAAGAAGTAATAGATAAACTTTCAAAGTATATTGAAAAGCTTTAGTGTTAGTTATGCAAAAGTCTCTTCTTTAATGAAGATCTCATCTTGTTATACTTGGATTTTGAATATGACCATTTCCTCTTGATTTTCCTTCCTCTTGACATGTGTTGATTTTCCTTTTGTGTCTTAGGAACTGTCTTTTAGAAATAACATTTACTTTCAGAAGTGTAGTTTTCTAACCTTTTTCTTTTAAAATACGAGGTATTTGACCAAATATAAAAGCAGTATGTCATTTTCAATACTTTTTTGAAAGTTGACTAAATCCGAATTTCAAATTTTCCTCCATTTCTATTAACTCAGCACGATTTCTGAATAATGCATGCATTCTAATGTAGCTTCACAGTTTCTGATCTTTGTGTTAATATTCTTTGCTTAACTCTAAGCTTGATGAAGATCTTTTCATAATTTAAAATGTCTTCGAAGTTAATTCCCATTGTGATTGAAGATTGTGATCATGATATGCTCGAGAAATCGATTTCTTCAATGATATAGCACTTTTTGAATGTGCAATACACTTTATGAAGATCCATATATGATTTCTAACGCTGGATATTAGTTTCTCGAGTCTCTAACATATCTTAGCTCACTTTCTGAACTACTTTTCACATCATTAAAGCTTTGAATCTCTTTGAATGAGATTATAATCATGTTAAAACATGATATTGTGAAGTATACCATTAATTGAACTTATGTAGCGAGAATAGTCTTATTAAACATTATAGAAACTCGATTAAAACATTAGTACTTTCTTCAAAATATTTTAATAAAATTTGCTTTGTTGTCATTCAAAACACAAGCTATAGGGTTTTCTAAAGAGTTATGTAGCTAGCATGTCATTGTCAGCATTGGTGTTATTGTTATGTCAACTCGATTCATCATTGTTGCAGTTGCGATTGAGGTTTGGAGGAATGGTATCATTGTGGGTGTTCCCCTTCCTGCACATGTTGACCATCATGGAGGTAAAGAGAGTGCAACCTAAGAAGTTTCAAAGAAGTGAGAAATCTTTTACCAGAATCCCCACAAACAATGCCAAAATGTTACTGTTACTATCTAGTTCAAGATATAGGGTGTGTCTATGTATGGGCTAAGAATGATCTATCTTTTCCTTCTCAATGATTGGGTATATACTAGCCAAGGCCTTGATATTACAAGTCATGAATGTGCATATCATTTTCGCATTGAAAGGTCAGTTGGATTCAAGACATAATATTAGGACTTTGTGGTTGTGCTGGTAGCCAAGCTAATCTGATATTTCTTGGGCCAAGTGTTGTGGGTTGTGGCCAAGTTAATCCAATGCTCCTTGGGCCAAGCAATATGGGCTAAGGACATTTGAGTGAGAATTGGACTAAGAAGGTGGGTCGGGTTTATATCGACCAATCCATATGCTAACTCACTAATGTGGGTCAATAAGCCACATGCCTGGTTTACCAAACCTCAATAAAAGTACCATACCCTGCACTTCCAAAATTAGTTATGCACTTATTTTCTTTATTGTTTGCCTATGAATTGAGTGACTTGCACACTAAGGGCAGGATCAAAGTTAAGGTCACATTTACAATGTTCCAGCTGATCTTTACAATTGTTTCTACAAGTGTTGACTGCATCTAATGGTAAGAAAAGGCAGAGACAGTCTTTAATGTAAAAATGAATAGTGTTCCATGGTCCATTAAGTAACTAGCTTCATTATTTAAAAATCTATTAAAATGTGAACAGGGAATTCATGAAAAAGGGCAAAAATAAATATTCCAAGGAGAATTGATCTAATTACAACGGCTAATGTCAACCATCAACGGTAAAGGTAAAAAAATGAAGATTGATGGAGGTGACTTTGTGGCTTTCGAGGTTAGGGGTTAACCATGAAGTTGAGAATAGATCAAATCTTTGTAGGAAGTAGCTTGGTTGTAGTTAGTGTCATTGCCGATGGTTTGGGTTTGAAGTGAAGGGGAAGACGTTGAATGGGTAGTGAGTTTGGGGAGAGTATCTATGACATTTCCTTTGTTGTCAAGGAAGAGCTATTAATTAAAGAGGGAGGATAGGGAGAAAGGTTGGAGTTGGTGGTGTCGATGTTGGTAAAACTATGTTCCATTAATACTATGCTCTATCAATACTCCAGACATTGATAAATGACAAATGGGACTAATACTCCAGACATTGCTAAATGACAAATGGTACCTCTCCACCAAATTTATTCTTTCTTCTTCTTTTTTTCCTAATCTCATTCATTCACACTTCACAGATTTAATGAGACCCAGAAATTTCAAACTGTAAATACAAAATGCTCTTACTAGATCAATGACATTTATGAAATATTCTAAAATTCTTTAAACTACTTAGAACTAATGATTGGACTATTTTTCCTTATGCTTGAAATTTAATTGTTTTTTCAAATGTCCTGCAAAATAAATGAGCTATTGGTAAAATTTTTGAAATTTAGAGATATGGAAAGAAAAGAGAGAGATGCAGTAGTTCATGAGAAGTAAAAAAGGGAGGAAACTATAGAGTGAAAATAAAGTTACAAAATAAGGTTAAAATAGTCTTTCTATTTTTAACAATAAAAAGTTTACAAAACTGAAAAACCTGCTGCCACCTAAACTAAATCCATGAACATTGTAATGTTCTGTTCTTCTGTGCACGTCGTAAATGTAACCCAAAATTAGATACTAGAAGCTAGGCTGTCATTATTTTTGTAGTAGTTGTCCGTATACACCTAGGAAAGAGAATACAATAAACAAAAGGGGTTGTTCACGTAGATCCATTTGGCTTAGGTGCTTTCTCACATGCAGATGAGAAAGTTATCTGTAAGATAAAGATATGAGTTGTCCCAAATCAATAAATGAAACATAAGTGAGTTATTGTATGGAGTATTGTATACCCAATTCTATATGGAACACCTTAAGCCTTTTTGCCTCTCCCCAAAGATGTCTCCATCCATATCTGGAATCCCAAGACTGCCCAAGCCACCAACTCCAAGCAAGCCGTGAATGTCGGGATCAAGCACTTCCCCTCTCTTACTCCCCAGTCCTTTGCCACAGGCCGACGTCGAATACCAGTGCCGGGACTCGTGACAAGTGCAAGCGGTGGTGATGCAACATCACGAATGGTGATCTTGCGACCAAGCTCACGACAGCGATGTGAACTCCGAACGACGATGATGAGAATAGGATGAAGCTGTGGTGTGAGGATGAAGATGGTGATGGTGTGATGGGGCTTCATGGTCATGGAACAGCGACAGAGGAAACATCATTGGGGCTAAGGGCGAGATGGTGACACTGGCAAGCTCGTGGCGGCGATGCGGTGGTTGATGATTAACCGAGATGATGAACTAGAAATATTATGGTTAGGGTACTAGTATGGCTATGGAAACTTTGTTTGAAGAAAGTTACTAATTTTTTTTTCTTTAGTTTGGTTTTACTTAGTTTGAAGAAAGTTACTGAATTTTTTTTTTTTTTTTGGTTTTAGTTTAGCTTTTTATGAAGATGGGGGTTGGGGATTAGGCTATGGTTGATTGGTGATTCATTTTTATTTTCTGGCGTTGGTTTCTAGAAAAATTGTTCTTGTGCTTTTGGATGAAGCAACGATGCAGGAAGAAGGAGTTGGGGCACCAGGGAGAGAAGGGAAAAATTTTACAGTGTTGGGCACTCATGTGGTACACCGATGTTCCACTCCACATGTCATTTATTGATTTAAACAACTCATATCTTCATCCTACAGATAACTTTCTCATCTGCATGTGAGAAAGCACCTTTGGCTTAAGAGACAAGATATAAAATATATGAACAGTAAAGACATAAATGTATTTGAAAGGAGAGATAGAAATAGGAGACAAAAAATAATTTTTGTTCCCAGGATAGAAAAATATAAAATTTATATACCTTCAAAAAGTGAGAACAATAAAAATAAAAATTTAATATTTTTTTCTTTCAATAATATCCCTATATATATTTATTATTTTTATCTCTATTTCCATTGTCTTCATTTTTTCTGTATTTTTGTCAACACCCTATCCTCGTACCAAATGCTACCATATAGTTGAGGGGTTGTTGTTTTAACCACATTTCTTAAATGTGGTTAAATACAAACAAAA